>JAOQMS010044687.1:0-10026 GCA_027563885.1 Erythroxylum longipes | reverse complement strand
ACCCAGAAATCTCATATCTAACTGCTATCTTGATACACTCACGACCTGAATCCTCACCCAAGTCATTTACTACACTGCAAAACTTCTCATGCATATATTTGTATATATTTCCAACATACACATATTCATTTACATAGTGGAAACAACATTAAAATGACTTACCTGATTTAACAATTACTCCAGCACTAAAATGGAAATCACCAACACAAAAGTATAAAAGTTGCTATTCGGTGATAAAGATCAGGGAAGAGAATTACGATGTTGAGTGTTTCAGTGGAGAATAGAAGCTACAGTGATTTCTTCCTAACTTAACATAACAATACGTGGGTTCATTGCATGTCCTTCACGTGTGCTATTTGTCTCCACCGATTCACCATTTTTCATAATAGCAATTTGCCATTTGCCACATATGTCTTACTGCAACATGTCACCATATATACAAGTCATTTGTCATATACATATGTTGCCACATGTCACACCATAATTGGTTTGAAAATGTCTAACATTCACTAAAAATTTCGAAATAATAATATGATTCTCCAAATAAATTTTCAGCTCAAAAAGAATTCACTAAAAATTTCAAAATATCGAAAATATACCAAAATTGCCAAATCACTTTTAATACACTCCAATTACATCCAAATTTCCATTTATAAACCAATTTATCCGGAAATGCCAATGAATGCATGTACAATCATATAAATGTGAAAATAAATGTGTATGTCATAATTAACTTATGGATAAGGTGTATTTTCCTAATTTCACAGAAATTTCTCACAATTATCTATTCTAGCCTTAACATGGGTAACGAGATGTTACACATAAGCTGTAAGCATGAGTTGTTTAGAGTTAACATGTGGATGCTTACTAATAGTAGTAAATACATTGGCTGACATGTCATAAGACAATTATATGAATAATCTATTCTAGTGTCAATGATAGTCTGATCATAGCAATGGTGCAAATATCCTTAGACTTAAGGTACTCAAGGATATCTTGGATACTGATCCTGTACTTTGACTCGATTCCTTATTGGCTTTTAGAGGTTGCTCATAGGGTGGTGATTGGGTACAGCTTGAGGTATTCGAAGGTAATTGAGTAGTCAATAAAGGATTCACCACTCCTAATAGAGGGAGATAGTACTAGGAATGTCAATGGGCTGGGATGGGCTGGGATGGGCCTACCTGTGGCTCGAGCCATGGCTCGATGGACTACAAGGAAAAGCATGAAAAAAAGGCTCGAATGGTATGATCCCTTCATCACCCCAGAATAAAAGGGGCAATCTTATAGTTGTTGGTCTATGAAGATATGTTGTTAGGTGCTTCATTTTATTTTTCATTGAGGACAAACCTAAACCTATGCTCAATGAAGTCCTTTTTGCATAAACAAAAGGAAAAAATCTGATTATGAGTTGTAAAGCAAAGTATAAAACATTGCAGATAAATGGAAAGGTGAGAGAAAGAAAGAAAAAGATATCAATGATATAGGATTCCACTATGTAAGGTCTATAAGTCATCTCATTTAAAAGATGTCGTTTTGGAAAAAATGGGTGGGCCACGGGCAGGCCCACTAACCATGGTCTGCCCATGGCCCGCTCGTGGCCCGGCTAGCCCGGGGCCAGCCTATTATTGCCATCCTTAGATGGTACCCACGGCCTCTTATCGGGGTCATTACTCAGAAATCTTTGGCCATAGTGGAAATGTCATAAAGGTAGTCTTTAGTGACATATCTAATTGAGTAATAAGCCTTCGAGACAAGAATTAACATCACTTAGGCTAGATGTGACATAATCAGTCTAATGTGAGTTAAAAATTTAGCCATGCTCTGAACCAAGTGGGGTATAGATAGTTCAAGGAAGAATTGCATGAAAACATTGTCTGTGGATTCATAGTCAAACCAATGACTTGCTTAAACTAAGTATTGATTCAAGTGGCCAACATAACTAGGATCCTAATGGGTCACACGTATTGGAGATACAAAGAATGAGTAAAATGGGTTGGGATAGTGATCTAAGATATAAGAGAATGTTTCGGGATTGTAACACGATATGATCGTGGTAAGAAACATTGCAAAGGAATGAAAGAAAGCAAGTGTTGTATGGCAGCCAGCTTATAAAGTTTCCAGATTTCCATCAAACGTTTCAAGCCAAATTAAGTGGCATTCATAGCTAGGTAATTCCCTTTATTCCTCCATTCATGACGGAGTTAGAGGAGACCAAAATTTGGTAGAAACTTACTAATTTTATTCCTGATATTGTAAGAAAACTAATGAGAAATGTACAGAGTTCATATTACACATACTTATTCTTAAAACTATTCGCTCAAGAACATACATCAAAGCTAACACTTTGTGTATGTTCTTACCATTCTTCCTAAGTGGTTTCATGCTTTTCTCTTTGTGTGGACATAATTAGAGACGTCCTCCTTTGTTCGTTGTGATTTACAACAATCTGAAGAGGTAAAGACAACAAAGAACGAAGGAGTTAGTAAGGTACACATCTTAAGTTCATTTTTTACTACATCTAATGGCACATGTATGAATCTGTATTTTCTGGGTTTCATTTTATTTTCTACTGTGTATTTTCTTATATGTGATTCATAATCAAAACCTAAAATAGAAGTGACACATGAGAGAAAAAATACAAGAAAACTAAAATTAGCATTCTAACACATCAATATTAAGTATTTTATAAAAAGCATGATAAAAGTATTTATAGCACGTATGCTCATTTTATTGATGTTATCAATTCCCTCAAAGGTCTTAGAAAGTCCTATACTAATATTGAAATGGTAAGAAAGTTGCTTAAGTCACTTTTAAAGGCATAGGAAGCTGAATTGATGGTCAGATAAGAAATCAAGGATCTAACAATACTACCATTGAAGAAACTTATTGGATCTCTTCTTCCATATGAAATGAGACTCTAAGAGATGCAAATATAAATGAAGCTTTTAAAGAAAAAATTTAGCATTCAGAGCAATAAAGGAAGAATAACGTAAATAGGAAGAGACATCAACTAGTGAAAGTGATTAAGAATACATTGCCTTAATCACTAGAAAATTTAAGAAATTTTTAATGAAGAAATCCTTAAAAAGAATGGACTTTAAAAGTGGTAAGAAGATTTAAAAGTCACATCAAATAATATTATTTTTCATGAATGTAGGAAACTTAAATATATGAAGTCTAATGTCCTCTCCTCAAATAAAAACACAAATATAAGAAAATGACCATAAGGTAAAGAGGGATTAATGAAAAAAGAAAGCACTTAATGCCTTTACTTAGGATGAAATAGGTGATTTTGAAAGAAAACATTTAGAAGGAGATATAGCTCAAATGTGCTTCGTAGCTAAAGATGATGATGAGATACGATCTAACTTTAAATCTTATGATTTTAATAGTGATTTTAATTTATATAATAAACTATTTGAAAGCATAGAAATCATGAACATGAAAAAGAAAAAGCTATCCTCAAAACTCAAAAAGGCTCAAAAGAATCTATATACGTTTATTAGTGGAATGAAAAAATAAAGAGCGAATTACATAGTATCAAGGCATCTAGAAACATGACCATTACTGATAATGTTGACTTAAATGCATTAAAACATAAGAATGAAGCATTAAAAAAAGGAGTTTTATAGCCTTAAGGATTTATTGTCTAAGTTCATAAAGGGAAAAGATAAACTCAAAAACATGTTAGGAGATCAAAAGAATTCAAATAATAAGTAAAGAATTAGATATAGCTATGAGAGTGTTTCTGATGCTAAAACTACTTTTGTTAAAGGAAAGTAATTATATAGTGAAGAACCATTGCCTAGAATGAAAAATGAATATGGAGCATCCACATCTAAGCATACATATAAAATACGTATATAACATATCCACTAAGGCTCACTCCAAGAGGAAATCTTATACTTTCATTTATGATTCACAATCTAGGCCTAAAGCTCAACACTCTAGAAGAAAGAATAGGCACAAATTATGTCTAAAAACATATGATAAATCTCAACAATGCTCCACTAGGACTCATACTAAGCATAATGTCATTATACATACCTACACTAATCATAAGCCTCAATACAATGAAAGAAACATGCTTCATACATATAATTATACTAGTTCTTTTCATTTCCTAAAATATCATTGCATTGATTTATCTAAAGTAGTAGTCCTTATCACTCATATACACATAAAAGAACATGGAATGCACTTATGCAACAAAACCCATAAGGTTCATCATCATATAACCAACTGATATTACTCACGTAATATGGTATGTTACTTCTACGGTAAATATGGATACAGTGACAATTTTGATCCACAAATATGCGCTTATGGCCTAGGAATGCACAATGTGCAGCGGAATGGACCATAGGATTTCAGGTCTTATGCCTTAGTTAACCAAAATTTCACAACAAGAAGTGTACGTAATTACCTCTTGAAGTGTGTGGATTGGAATTCTTTTCAGATATCTTGACGCTGCAGCTCACAAACATCCTCTACTGGTATCCACACGAGGATGAACGATTTGGGAAGTGGCTTCTAAAACACTTTAGAATGCCGCACAGTATTTCTTTTGGGAAAAAGAACGAGTGGCTAGGTAGCTAGGGCTTTTCGTATGTCTTCTAAAGAGACATAAGCCCTCTATTTATAGAGAAGCCCTTATCCCTATTCCTAGTGGGAATAGGACAAACCTATTTTAATAAGAATAGGAATATCCTAATCCTAAACCTATTAGGAATAAGAATATCATAATCCTAAACCCATTAGGATTATGGAAGCCCAATAAGTTTCGAACCATATTATATCCCATATAATAAAAGCCCAATAACTTAATTTAATCTAACCCAATAAATATATTCACATATATTTATTCAGTGCTTAATAAATTAGGCCCAAGAGAATAAGCTCAAATCACATCACTCTTTGTGTGTGACCCTATAGGCTCATTTGATGTTGGCAATGGGCTTGATCACACTTCAAAGCCCATAAGTCATAAGTGACCTCTAGAAAGACATTATGAATACCCAAATCAAATAAGGATCTGTAATCCGATTTAACCTATAACCATGGTTATAAACTCAGTCCCTTTGTAACACAATATCAAGATTAATCATAAGGCATGGTACATGTCAACATTTGATTAATCATAGTTTCTTGATTTCCAAGTTGACTGACTATAACAAATGACATTGATGACTTATCATCAATTAATTTGAGCACGATCATGCATTTCTTCAATTAAACTTATCAAGAAGCCTAAATGATATCTCTCTTATTTAAAAGAGGTACAAATCTCATCTATGTCATTCACATCCCTCCGCATGATTCATTTAATGTCCAACATAAGAATACTTGTTATCCGATTAAAGATAACTTAGTATAATGTCAAAACACTTAATTCCTCATGTAGGGAACCATGATGACTTCAGGTCAAAGGACTAAAGTCAAACCATATTGAGAATCACTAATGACATGAAACCATATAGTGTTCTCTTTATGGGTCGCTCCAATATATGTTCTCTAATATATATCTATGTATTTGATTTGATAACTCATATCCATGATCAATAAAACATAATTATCAATCAAACACATACTAGCCTTAATTCATTATTGTTCCACCAATAATGATCGACCAGGGCCAGTTTAGAATAGTGTTATAATGCTTATGGTTTTACTATCAAGTTACAAACTTGATGACATAGGCCTAATACTATTCATGGAATGTAAATCACATTACATAAACAATGTACATGCATATATATAACAAAATATTTCATAATATATAAATAATAAGTCAGAATGTTAGTACAAAAGTCACATATGACCATTGGCCTAGGGCACACTACTAGCAATCTCCCACTTTGACGAGGCCCAATCGGTCAAATATATAATACCCATGGACCTCATATGACTCTAGTGATTAATCTATGGAAAAGGCTTAGTAAGTGGATCGGCAATGTTGTCATTTGTACCCACTTTGCATATCTTTATGTCTCCTCTCCCAATAATCTCTCTAATAAGATGGAAATGTCTGAGTATGTGTTTGGATCTATGATGTGAGCTTGGTTCCTTGGCCTGTGCTATAGCCCCATTATTATCACAATAAAGGTCTATAGGACTTGTAATACTAGGAACAACTCCAAGTTCAGTGATGAACTTCCTAATCCATACAGCTTCCTTAGCTGCATCTGAGGCAGCAATGTACTCAGCTTCAGTTGTAGAATCAGCAACAGTGTCTTACTTTGAACTCTTCCAGCTCATTTCACCTCCATTCAAATAGAACACAAACCCTGATTGTGATCTAAACTCATCTATGTCAAACTAAAAACCAACATCAGTGTAACCATTTACAACTAGCTCTCCTTCAAGTGCTCCATAGACTAGGAACATATCCTTAGTTCTTCTTAAGTACTTAAGGATATTCTTAACTACTATCTAGTGACTCTCACCATAACTAGACTGGTATCTACTTATTATGCTCAAATCATATGAGACATCTGTTCGAGTACATAACATGGCATAAATGATAAATCCAATTGTAGAAAGCTTGATTCCATGTGACATAGGTAAGAATCCTCTCTTGGAATCTTGCATACTGAACCTCTTCAGTACCTTATCTATGTATGTACTCTGACTTAGGCATATAAGCTTTCTTGATCTATCTCTATAGATTTTAATGCCTAAAATATAAGTAGCCTCACCTAAGTCTTTCATTGAGAAACATTTCTTTAACCAATCTTGACACTCTGTAAGGTCGGAACATCGTTTCCAATGAGCAATATGTCATCAACATATAAAGCTAAGAAGACAACAGCACTCCCACTAACCCTTTTGTAAACACAAGGTTCATCTTCATTCTTGATAAATCCAAAACCTTTGACAACTTCATCAAAATGAAAATTCTAGCTTCTCGATGCTTGCTTCAATCCATAAATGGATTTTTAAAACTTGCACACTTTTTTATAATTTTTAGGATGGACAAAACCCTCAAACTGTATCATATATACATCTTCGAGTAAGTTTCCATTAAAGAAAGCTATTTTGACATCCATTTGCCATATGTCTAGTATGCAGCTATGGAAATAAGAATTTTAATGGATTTGATTATGACTACTAGAGAAAATATTTCATCATAGTTAATTCCATGAACTTGTTGATAACCTTTAGCAACAAGTCTTGCTTTATAAGTGTGCACATTTCCATCCATGTCAAGTTTCTTCTTGAAAACCCATTTACATCCAATGGTCTTTAAGCCATTAGATGGATCAATCAAAGTCCTGGATTGCATCTCTATTTTCATGGCCTCTAACCATTTAGCAGATTCTAGACTTTCCATAACTTCTTGATAGGTTGTGGGCTCATTATGATCAATGAGCATCACATTATCATCATCAGTAACGAGAAATCCATATCTCTCGGGCTCATGACAAATCCTACCAGATCTATGTAGTCCTTGTCTTGTTGAAGGCTGCTCATCAACAGCTTATAAGCTTGTTCCAATCTCCTTCTCAGGCTCAATGTCATTTTGTGGAACTTGAATTTCTTCAAGTTGTACTTTACTCCCACTAATTCCTTTGGAAATAAATTCTTTTTCTAAGAACACACTGTTTCAAGCAATAAACACTCTATTCTCAAATGGGATGTAAAAGTAATATCCTTTAGTTTCCTTAGGATATCCCACAAATAAACATTTTTCATATTTGCGTGTCAACTTGTTGGCAGTAGGACACTTCACGCAAACCTTATAACCCCAAATCTTTAGAAAAGATAGACTAGGAAGTTTCCCAATCCATAACTCATAAGGTGTCTTTTTTAAAGCCTTTGAAGGAATACGGTTCAGTATGAATGCTGCGGTTTCTAAAGCATAACCCCAGAAAGACTTTGGAAGATCAGTTTGACTCATCATTGATCGAACCATATCTAATAAAGTTCAATTTTTCCTTTCAGAAACACCATTCCATTGAGGAGTTCGTGGAGGAATTAATTGTGAAATGATTCTGTAATCCTTAAGAGGATCATCAAACTTTTGGCTTAAGTATTCACCTCCTCGATCAGATCGAAGAATTTTAATTTTCTTGTCAAGCTGATTTTGTACTTCATTCTTATACTCTTTGAACTTTTCAAAAGATTCAGATTTGTGCTTCATTAGATAGACATAGCCATATCTACTAAAGTCATCTAAAAAAGTAATGAAATACAAATAACCTCCTCTAGCCGATATGCTAAAAGGACCACATACATCAGTATGTATAAAGCCTAATAGCTCATTGGCCCTTTTCCCTTTACCTGTAAAGGGGGCCTTTGTCATCTTGCCCAGTAAACAAGAATCAAATGTCTCAAAATATTCAAAAGAACCAATGAATCCATCTTGATGGAATTTTGAGATGCGTTTCTCATTTACATGGCCTAAGTGACAATGCTAGAGATAGGTTGGGTTCAAATCATTAAATTTAAACTTCTTGGTATTTATATTATAGATGGACTCATTTGTAAGAAGCTCAGTGTCTAGAGTATAGATGCCATTCAATTGACATGCAATGCCATATAAAATGTCATCTTTATAAATGGAAATACTTCTATTCTCAATAGAAAATCTAAATCCATCATTCTCTAAACAAACAAAAATAATAATATTCCTACTCATAGTAGGTACATAATAACAATTCCTAAGCTCCAAAATGAGTACAGTAGGTAAAGTAAGATCATAGGTCCCCACGGATAAAGCAACAACTCTTGCTCCACACATACAAGTTGATCTCACCAGTATTCAATCTTCTAGTCCTTCTTAGATTCTGCACATTAGTACAAATGTGAGTTGTACCTCTAGTATCCAACACCCAAGATGGAGGAGGAGTTAAATTGACCTTTATAACAAACATAACTGAAGAAGTAGTCGCACTATTCTTCTTCTTTTTTATCTCTTCCAAATATAGTTTGCAGTTCCTTTTCCAATGACAAGGTTCATTGCAATGAAAGCAAACTCCCTCCTTGGGTGCCTTAGTCTTAGCTTTAGGCTTAAGCTTGGGCTTCGGTACTTTACCTTTGCCCTTGCCTATGCCCTTCTTCTTGAAGCCCTTTCCCTTTTGAACCACAAGAACTTCATGGGTGGTCTTAACCTTTCCCTTTAATTTCTCTTTATTAGTCTTAAACATCCCATGCAATTCATCAATAGACTTCTCCATGTTGTGCATATTGTAGTTAAGAATGAACTGATCATATTCATCAATCAAAGATGCTAGAATAAGATCAGTTGCCAATTCTTAACTAACAAGTGCACCTAATTTCTCAAGATGATGAATATAACTCTTCATCTTGAGAACATGAGTACTCACAGATGTACCAGGAGTCATCTTGCATGAATTCAATGCCTTAGTGGTTCTAAACCTCTCTTGGCATGCTTGCTATTCAAAAATAGATTTTAGTTGAGCAAGCATGTCATAAGCTTCCATTTCCGCTAAATCCTTCCGAGGTTAGAGATCATGGCGCCTAACATAAGACATGACACATTTATAGAGTCATTGATATACTTTGTGTAAGCATCCTTTTAAGTTTTAGGTGCATTTGCTGGCGGTTCCTCAAGGATGGGTTTTTCTAAGAAATAAAGCTTTTTTTCTTGCTTGTGAACAATTCTCAAGTTCCTATACCAGTCTAGGAAGTTTGTTCCATTAAGCTTTTCTTTCTCTAGGATAGATTGTAGGGATAGGTTGTTGGTTAAATTGGATTCCATACAATATTATGCAAAATGTGTTAACATTCTTATTAAGCTCTTACTCAATTTAATAACACTCTATTTAAAAGTGGGAAGAAACAAGATCCATATTTCACTAAGTCCTAAGAAAGCTTTGGCTTAACACTCAGGACTTAGTTATTTAGGTAGAAAACTCTTTTCAATTACATCATATGTAACTCTTGATGATGTTTAATTACATCTTATGTATTGTATGTATGTAAAACCCAATCTTATGCCCTAAGCCCAAAACCGTTTTGATAGCTTAGTTAAGTTTAACCATACTTTACCTATGAATA
>JAOQMS010044686.1:0-10027 GCA_027563885.1 Erythroxylum longipes | reverse complement strand
TTTTTTAAATCTTATTTGTTTAATAACTATTCATTATTATTTATGAATTTTATTTATTTAATAATTCTTCAATTTTTAGTCTGTCATTAATTTTAATAATTATTTATGTATCATAAAAATTTCATACTTGTAGACAATGTATTATTTAATTGCAATTTGCAAACATGTCATAATACACTAATTAATATCAAAAGTACGTCATAAGTGTAAATCAATATGAGTACGTAAGGAAACATAGTATTCGATTTCAAGCTTCCAAAGAGGTGGACAGTTGTTAGAAATAATTATCAACTTTGCTATAAGGAAACATAAAGATCAACTTATAGTGATAAAAACAAGAAATAGCAATTGAAGTATTCAAAGTTTTTAACAAAATGATTACTGTATTCTAAATAATAAAGAAGCATATACACATCTTCAGTAAGAAAATTATTGTACGTAGTACTGCAACCTCTAAAGATCTCTTAAAACATCAAAGTCAAACTTGTAGGAAACATTGCTGATGCCCATAAAGCAAGATCTTAAAAATCCTCTGCTCTGAAGTTGACTTAGAAAATATCTTTCATCGTCAATACTAATTAAAGACTCTAAAACATAGAGCGTAATTGTCTTCCCAAGTTTACTACCTTGTGTTGCATCCTTTATTATCTGAGGAGATCATATGAAAATTAGAGCAAATGAAATTGTAAACTAGATTATGAAGCAACTACATCACAAATTACAATAAAAACAGAAAATTGTGAAGCCTCAAAGTCATGTAAATAACCAGTCTCTGTAAACATTGTACAAATAAAGCCTTACTAATACAAAATCTCAGATCGATTTTAAAGTGAAGATATTCTCTTCGATGCAGAAACCTGAAAAAATAAGCTTGTGGCTCAAAATGGTCAAATGGTTAGAAAAGGAAACCAAAATCATTATCAAATATTACATCATCCTGCAGTAGCAGAGATTAAAAGAACATAAGTGAATCTTAGGTATTCAGAAATGTACCTCAACTATTTGTGACCAACCAGTTAACATATAAAGTTGTGCAGGTTGTTCTTCTAAGTTCTTGTTATACCTCCAACCCTATCTCAGGACCACTTGAATTGCCTCTCTTACTTCATTGAGCTCAGCTCCAGTTCTAAAGTTATTTAACTGGGGGTAAACTGAATTGAATTTTTGAGGAATAGATAAAAGGCAAAAAGAAATTGAGTGCCGAGATACTTCTATCTAAAATTAGGAAGTGAACAATTTAAGGATAAGTAAAATGAGAGAGTTGTTTAATCTGTAACACCGTCTAAAACAAAACAACCAACCTGCCACATTCTAATAACAGAAATATATCACATTCCCAAAAAAATATCCAAAAAACTACAAAAAGTGAATTAATCCAACCAATATAGCAGATCTAAACCCCTAGTGAGCTTAGATCCACCTCCATACTCTCATTTCCATCCCAATTTCATAAGCTATCGGATTCGAAACCCTAACCTGGAGAATCCTCACACAATAGATGCAAAAATGTTTTTCCAAATTGTTAGTTGAACTTAAGTTAGAAACTGCTATTAAATCATTTGAACATTATCATTGAAAACACAATAACAAACTCCTATCCAAGCCAATCCATAAGAAATCGTAGTATACAACAAACCACTCCCCAGCAACTGCAGAGCCTTCTCACCCCTCACAATCACGTAACAAGCTATCTTCTCATTACGCCTAATACCAAAGGACCTCACAGTGTACCTAGCTGCTCAAATACAAATAATAAACAAACCCATATAGAAACAATTTTTAAGTGAAAATTGCAATCATACCCTTGGAGAAGACTGCGTCTGATTGCTGAGTTGCTCCAGCACCTAGTAGCAAAACCTAAATCAGATCCGACACGAACAAAACTAGGAAGGAAACAAATAAATAGATGAGTAAAGTCGAAACCTTGGAGGCACGAATGAGACGATCTCTGCTTTCTCTGACGAAGATGTTGAAAATGAGCTTCTGGACTTTGATTTCTCTCATTGGGTTGGACAACTTCTTCTCATAAGCCTGAGGAAAAATAAAGAAGCTTGAGGAAAAATAAAGATAAGTTCACATTCAGTACAAACAAGCATATAAAATACAGGAGAGAGTTGAGAGATGGGGTAAAAACCATGGTCGCGGGATGGAAAATTGGAGGGTTGTGTTGTCGAAAGAGTGGAGGCTTTTGTATTTAAGAGAAATGATTTGTATGCCTTTGGTTTTATTGACGTGCCCATTTCTCAGTCTCAATTATAGAAGGAGCCTATCAAAATAAGTACCACACAATCCCGATTCCTTTACCTCTTTTGAGATATACCCATGGTTTTAAATAATAGCCTCACATTTCTTATCTCTTCTTTTACTAGATATTAAACCAACAAATATGATTTTAAAGCTCGACAATGGTATCTAAGTCCTCTTAGTAGCGATTAAGTCGATTGAACACTAAAAGTAAAAATTGAGAAATTGCACATCATAAACCGGCCATATATGTATTTGAGTCGTAACATCCAGCGGCCTACACAAGAGACTTATTGAAAACGAAAAACATGCAAAAATAACTCGAATACATGTATCAGCTTCTATCTAGGGTTTTTATAAAACTGCCAAATTAATCGAAAAGGATAATGGTAAAGTAAACAGACACTAACATCGTTGAGGGTCGGGGCCACCATCGGAGCCGAGAGAATCGAAATCGCGAGTCGCAAGATGGGTCTAGAGGTCGGCGTCGGCCTCCTCGCCTTTAGTCTTCTTAGGAGTGGAGGAGAAGGAGGATGCTCCGCCGGTGATGGCGAACTTGATCTTGGGAAGATGGGCGGCGTGAGGGAAGGCATCGATGTCGTCGTCCATCGAATTGTCATCCTCAGGCTCAAAGCCCACTACCTCAACGTCGGCGTTGTCCATAATGCTGTTATTCTCTGAAAAAGCCTCTAGTGTCAATTGAAGGGATTTTGAGGGTGTGGGTTGGGGAACAGAGAAACGAGAGATTTCGATGTGCAGTGGTTGAATGTACAATCACATTTAGTAAAAGCTTTTATTTATTTATATTAACAATTTCCTTTATAAGTACGAGTTTTAAGTATACCAAAGCTTTAGCGACGTTTTATTCTACAAAACATTGCGATGTCTATTTTGTGACATTTTAATATAAAAAATGTCGCAAAAAGTATTACAAATCTGCAACGTTTTTTAAAAACGTCATGAAAATTTTAAATTTTTCGTCACGTTTTTTAAATGTCAAGAAAAGTCTTCACATTCAGTGATGTTTTATTAATAAAATGTCGCGGATTGTAATGTTTTCTTGTAGTGAACGATACAGACTATTCCTAAACCACAACAGACTCCCAAAGTCAAATTTAAGATAAATTTTGAAACTCTTAGAGACAGAATTAAATTTAATTTTTCATAAAAAATATAGTTCTATGTCTCTAGTTTACTCTAAATCAAACTCCATCCAATTTGGATATTCATATATCAAGTTATGCCCTAAATACAGACATATGTTTAGTGAAGTACTGCATATAACATACTTCAGCTCACTCCAGCACAAATATTGCCAATTATCTCTCAGGTGGTATTCTTCACCCCTAATCTCTCACAACAACAAAGGAAGCAGTTTTTATGGCAGTGTTCTCACTATAATTGGGATGAACTTGTGTTGTATAACATATGTGCTGATATTTTGATTCGCAGGTGTGTCCCTAAAGATGAAATGCCTAAAGTTTTGACCTAATGTCATAGTTCAATTTATGCCGGACACTATGGCGCAAACAAGACGAATGCTCGTAGTTTTGAGTATGGATTCTACTAGCCGAACTTGTTCAAGGATGCCCAAGATTTTGTATCATCTGAGCCTTTTGTCACGATCATGGTAAGCAGGCCACGATCGTGGGCTATGTCCTAGACTTCTGTCACGATTTGACTCCAATGCTTCTATCACCATCGTAGCTTGTTGTGCCATGATCGTGGGTCTCTATTTCGGCCTTAGTGTCTCCAAAACTTCTCCGTTCTTCGATATTTATCCTAAAACACTAACAAACATATCAAGGTAGCTCAAACATATAATAATTAAGCTCAAAGACTTATACTAACCAATAAAACACTTAAACCATAAATAATTAACAAACGAACATAATTCTAACCTAAACACATACTAAAAGATTAGATTAACTGTTAAATACATATCAAACTAAGCCCTAAAATACGATGTAATTCACATTTATCACTCCCACATGACACAAGCACTTAGAAAATTTTAAATTGCCAACAGTGCATGGAATCGTAAAGCTTCCTAGGTCCTTCAACTTTGATGGCAATTGGCTCGTGATCACCAAATTATGACTCTCGATGAGAGACACTGTCTAATCATCCTCCCAAGCACGCTTGTTAGTGAGGATGCCCTTTAAGAACTTAGCGTACTTGAGCATATTTTATAATGGCTTCACTAAGGAAATATTGATCTGCAGTTTCTTCAGCTTGTCTAAAAATTTTGAAATTCGGGCATCTACCTAATTTCGTTGCAGTCTCTGTGGGTATGGCACTTTTGGCATATAAGGAGGAGGTGGTATGTAACACCCCACTCTCATCCGACGCATACACATATGCCCTTTTGACGTCCATGCACATAGTCGATGGAAATGGCGCGCTAACCTTATCAGTTTTACAAATCGCATGGCATCATAATTTAAAACATAAATCTCATAATCTCCAAAGCACAAATTTCCTCATTTCATTTCATAAAACATTATGTATATTATGGCATTAGAACATCATCCATATATATACACATTATCAAATCAAATCAGAGCTTACAGCTCTGTTTACAAAAGTATGCTACATTTATGAGGAACTATACAAAACTCTATCTAAATCCTTCAATCTCAGCTGACCGACCTTTGAGCCATGTCTTCAATCCAAAAGTAGTACTAGTTTCCTTCTATGCGGTATTAGCAACTAAGTCGACACTCTCGTACATGAAAAGTCAACGTGTAATTTTAGTGAGTTTTGTGAACTCAGTTGAGTAACCATCCTCGACGGTTCACTCATATCAGACATATCACATCAATACATACAACACATAATTCATAACTTTTAATTTCTCATGTCTCATCATAAAACACTTTTTACATATATGTTCACATTCTTCAATCAATTTGATTCCACATTTCAGTTGCAATAATTCAAATCATATAAGTCATGTGTGTATGCAATGTTCATGAGACTCACAATTGTTTATTTTATTGTTGTGACCAAGTGCCTTTTTCACTAACCCGTATCCATTGTGGATACCAGGCTTATTAATATTGTCCCTTATCCGTTGTGGATACAGGGCTCATTTTACTTAGTGAGCCTTTAGCTCTTACCACAGTCTGAGCTTTATGCTCTTTTTTCACTGGCAACTACGGTCATAATTGCCTTTATGTTTCATGCAATCATGTAATGAAATGCATCATACATATTCAATGATTAAACTCATTCAATCACATTCACACTCTTTCTTATTCACATTTGTCATCAGACTTTTAGTCCAACATTCAACATTGAAGTTGAGAACAAATAGTCAGTCATATTCACATTCAAGTAGTATTTCCAATACAGTCCTGAATATAGAACTCCTCGGACAATCAATTGATCGAAATCAACATAATCACATTCACATAATAATTCAATACAAAAAGTAAACAAACAAAATTTCAATGTCAGACCATCTTAGGTTACTCACAGTTTACTACAGATAGTTTATTGCCTAGATGTCCAGTAATGTCTAGATGTGCTCGATCTAGTTATTCCCCTATAATAGGCAATCACACAATTACACATTACTTCTTTGCACTTATCAAAAAAGTACTCACTTATGCATATATGTATGTGTTATGTATGATGTATGTTCAATGACAATTCTGGATATATTTCCTAAATTCACATCTCAAAATCATTCATATTTCATAACTCAAATATGTCTAAATTGAGCTTAGGTTTACACCTCAATTGTACAAGATTATTCTAAGTTCATCATTCTATCATTCACTAAAGTTATTCAAACATTAAAGATCACAAAACATCTATTTTATCATCCATCTTTACTTAATACACATCATTAATATTTTTGAATCACTTTAGTCATCATAGAACCCTTTTCATTCTTATATCATCACCAATTTTCCAGATTTGAACACCTAATGTATAACAATTCATTCTTAAATTTATATCCTTAGTTAACATCCTAAACATAACACTCATTTTATCACTTGTTCAAGCATCATTTTAGGCTTAATTCAAGCTTCATTTAAGCCTAATTGCATCACATGAAAGTACCTAACCAATTGCTACTTCAACCCACACAGAAAAGAAGCATATTTGATAATTAACCAATTCCCACATTCATGGAAAATTCCCATGATCGCGGGATTTGTTGGCAGCAACTTTCTGCATTCGTTAGGCATTCCCAATTTCTAGTTTTTCCAACTCTGTTTTTAGGCCAGTTTTGTATGATAATCATTCAATTTAGTTAATGTTTCCATAAGTTATGCTCAAAATACCACAGACTGTGTATGTTTGAAATTTTGGTGCACTCACATGATTGAAGGATTAGTACACTCAAACTTGTAAAACTTATATCTCTCAATTCCCATATCCAAAAATTAAAAACTTTATACCAATATAAATCTAAGAGAATAAGATACAACTTTTATTAACACATCATTATTTGATGTTACCTACATCAATACAGTTTATTCGATAAAAATAGGATATGATTTCTGTCAAGGGTAGTGCTGTAGCCTATGCCAGAACTCAACTTCAAGCTAAATTTCAAGACCCATAAAGACATAATTCAAATTCAATTCCTTCATAAACATTGTATCCATATCTATATAGTTTAATCTTAATAAAAATCATCTTATTTGGATTTCTACATATCAATCTATGGCCAAAATATTAGGGTCTGTTCAGTAAAAAAATACTTCACCTAATTCCAGCACACTTCATCATCATTTTCATCTCTTTTGCTTAGTCTATCTTTTCTAGCCCAATACACCATCATTTCCTCTTCTTCATAGCTCCTTTTTAGCTCAATATTATACACACAAATCAACATCCCTGATTGATCAAAAACACCAAAACAAAACATATTCTTATACACTTTCAACTCCAAATTTCTGCACATGTTCAACTTAGATATCATCTTTATTTCACTTCTAATTGATCAACCTAACTTACCTCATTTCAAGACATCATAATAATCCTTATAAGCTCTAATTTCATGTTAATTCATCTCTAAAGCAATCAAAACAATCCATATTAATATAAGAAAAATAGAGCCTAAAAACATCCATTCACTAATCAATTTTCTGCACTTCTTTATACACCATTTTCATAATCAATTTAACTCAAAAGCATCACTACCTTAATGTATGAATCATTACTCATTATTTATGTAAACATAAAACATTTACATGATCATTTCACCACTCATGTTTTACACAAATAATTTTATGATCATGATCATGATCATCAATCTCAAATTAGTCTTCAAATTAGTTACATTTAATAATACCCTTGATGATCACAGCAGAACTTACTTGATTTAGCTCCAAAATCTTCAATATTTCACTTAGCCCTAGCTCTCTAAATAACCCATGTTCATCATCATCCAATAGTGATAAGATTGGGTCTTTAGTGAGAATGAAAGAGAGAGCAAGTTAAGAGTAGTAAATGAAATATGGGAGGGTTAGGTTCAACGTGTATGGAAGTTGGAGAAGCAAAATCATAAAGAAAAGAAAGAGAGAAAGAAGGTGATGAAGCTTATGAAGACACGGAGAGAAAAGCAAGATGAAAGCACTTAAGTTGGTCTTTCAATTAAAAAGTGAATAATAAGTGAAAGACCAATTAACAATAAAGTAGTCTTTCATTTGGTGAATAACGTGAATGAAGACATGGTGTGGCAAGTGACAGTTGTCACTTGCCACATGTCCAATTTCTATAGGTTTCACGTGGTCCTTTTATTTAACTAGTCCATTTAACTCCAATTTCTACTCCAATTGCCTTCCAATTTTTGATGACATATGTCATTAGATCCAATTGGCATTCATAAAAATTTACACTGCCATTTGACATTTAATTATACTGTCATTTAACAATTGTCCTCCACTTCGCATTTTTCTTAGTCTAGAAATACCCAAAATTTTAGAAATTTCCTAAATTTTACCAAAAATTTTGAATCAATACTCATACTCACCAATTCAATTTTCAATACATAAAAACCACAATTCATATCAAAATTCACATTTATAAATCACTTATAGAAATTGTCAATGAACGCATGTAAAATCATTTTACTGTGCAAAAATTTAATATTAACATGTGTGTGTATGCTATATTATGCATGAGCATGAAATGCACTTTCTAACTTCTCAATAAACTCTCATGTACCATATTCTAGGGTCTTAATGATAGGTGTGCATTAGGATATGTTTTTATAAGTAATTGGCATGTGTTTTCGAGCATAATTGTTGTTTATTGTTCTAGTTTAGGATTCGTTTTGTATGTTTTTATTAAGTTTGATTTCCATTGTGTTCTTATGTATTGGAGGCTAATTAAGGGTAAGAATTGATTTTTTTGTGGACGGGAGAGGAAGCAAGTTGGAGGATGAACAAGAGGGCATAGAAGAGAAGACAAGAGGATTAAATCTGGGACCAATTCCCACGTTCGTGGGAATTAGGCAAATTCCCATGGATGTGAGAAATTAAGATAGAATATTTCTGCTTGTAATTCCCACGCTTGTGGGAATCATGCAGATTCCCACGGGGGTGGGAATTGAAATCCGAGGCAATCTGTGAGGCTTCATTAAACCTAATTTTTTGGAATATAAAAAGAGATGGAAGCCTCCATCTTCAAGAGAGACGACACCTACCTGCAGAAAGACCATCCTTGGGTGAAGAACACATGTTTGGAGCATCAAGGAAGGATTGAGAACAAGGATCATCATCAAGATTGGGCAAAATAGCATATCAACACCAAAATTCCAGATTTTGGCAAAGAAGAGAAGGAGTTTTCTTATTCACTTTCTATCATTTTAATCTCTTCCTTTCTTTGTAAAGATGGTTTATTTGAATGTTGATAGTGTTATGGAGACTATGTTAGGCTAATTTCATATTAGGTATTTCTTTTTCATTATTTTGTCAAAACTTATGTTTTATTAAACTGAATGAAGTGTCTTTGATAATTGTTGTTTTTAATTGTCATCTTGCAACTAATCGAGAGAGTAAGTGAGATGAAAATCATGTAGGATTGTACAACGAGAGTTGGCAACCTATATACTAGCAATTATTATGTCAATTGAATAATTAGAAGAGAGATCTCAGTTAGTCAGTTGATCATCCATAGGATAGTTTAATAACTAGTTGGATCGGTAGAGTCATTGGGTAAGTTGAGAGATCGTTCAATCGATTCCCGTAAATTCAATTAGGGACAAATAGTTACACCTTGAGAGAGGGCAATTAGTACATTCAGAAATCTAGGATGAGACACAATTCAATTAATGAAACATGAGGGAGATAGAATGAGGAAAAAGCAATCGCTAGCATTTAGATCCTTGAATTCAGATTTTCTGCAATTGTCGTATTGTCCATTGCTTACATTAGTCTTTTAGTTTTAATTTAATTTTCTAAATTAATTGCATTAAACAATTGTATTTCTTAAACAAAGTCTTTTCTAAATTAAGTGGTGTCTGGGAATCAATCCCTGTGGGATCGATATCCGCTCTTTCTAACTATAAGTCACGACCCGTTTACTTGCGGGTTTTTTTAGCGTAAAACAAGTAGATAGGTTTTACAATCCATCAACACCTAACCCTTAACATAGGATAATGCGATGTTACAACTTTCCACTCCTTAAGAAAATTTGTCTTTGAAATTCTTACTTAATAGTTCGAACAGGTGGGGATATTGTGTAACATCCCCTCACTTATGGGAAGGGTATTTTGGTCATTTTGGAATAGGTTAAGATTATTTGAAGTGTTTTGACA
>JAOQMS010044685.1:0-10028 GCA_027563885.1 Erythroxylum longipes | reverse complement strand
AAATCAATTTAATTAAGTTGGACTTAATTATAAAGTTTGAGAAACTTTGGGGATCAAATATGAGATATTTGATTTTACTAAAATTAAATTAATTAGAATTAGAATTAGAATTAGAATTTTATTTTAATAATAATTAAAGAAATTCAATTTTAATTAAAGATCCTAATGATTTTTTGATTTAAATAAAGGAAGAACATTTATAAGCTAGGATTTTGTCTTCTTCCTCTTGGGGTTGGTGAGTATATCGTGAGTGAGGGTTGTGTGTGAGTGATGGAGTAGTGTTCTCTTTTTGTTACTCCTCCCAACTGTCCTCATTATTCACGCGCACTACTCTCCACCTCTAGTTGCTGTCTTCCTCCCTTTTGCAGCCAGCTTTCTACGTGATTTTAGAAGAGTCTTTTGGTCCACTTTTTATGTTGGCATGGTTCGCGCAAATTACTGTCTTCTTTTCCCTTCTGCACCGCCACCACTGCCTCACATTACCAGCTGCTTCAACTCTTCTATCCTATACCTTGATATGACAAATAAAAATTGTGGTTTGGTCCACATTTCACGCACACTCACGCTGTTGTCCCTTCTCTGCGCTGTCACCTTATTCTGTTTATGTTCTCTCCATTCAAAGTCCACATAGCTGTACTCTTTCACGAAAACCCAGCCACACTTCTTATTTTTCTAGCTCTCTTTGTTTCATTCCATTAAACCCTTACGGTCCCACCTTCTTATTCAAACTCATGCATAACCGTCTGTGCTTCTAGCTTCACTCCTATTTTGTTTTCTATGCATTGAACGTCCATTTAGGTCTCCTTATCCCACACTTTTTTACCAAGTTTTAACCTATTCTTCATGCAAAAACTGTGACTGGTACCATGTCAAAATGTTAACGTTTTTAGGTGGTATCCTTGCTTATTTTGAGGGCTTTTCTTGCTTTATACTCTTAAATGTTCCAAAGCCAATATGTGCCTAAAATTAAAATAAATAACTTTTAATTAGTGCAATTTAAATATTAAATGGACAAAAGACTAGCAATTTATGTATCAAAAATTAATACAAAATGCCCATTAACAAACTTTCAAATCTATTTCAGTGGAGTTGAACCTATTGGGAAGTTGTTTTTCTTTTCTGTCTCAAGTGTTTTTCATTTATGTTGAATTTTGTTTAATCACTTGAGTTATTTTTTTATTGTTTTTTTCGTTAAAAGATTGTTGAGAAAAATTCTCTGTTGAGGTTAGTACGAGGCGGTCGTACTATTGGGTGTGAAATTTTTTCACAGGAAGTGAGGTTGAGAGATAGTGTCAAGGGTTGAGTGGTATCGGCTCAGTAAAGGCTTGAGTAATTCTATTATACTTTGGTGAAAGTATTAATTTGGTGAGGGCCCCGCAGATATAGGCAAGGAGTGCCAACTGTGTTACCAAATTTCTGGTGTCATCTGTTATTTTTCTTTTGGTTGATTTTTGCTTTTATTTATGCCAGAGATTATCCTGTAAAATTGGACAGTTTGTGAAACCACTACCCTACGGTTTTTTAATTGATATCAAAGAGGGTAACCGTTTCAGAACTTGATAGCAAGTTGGTGCAGATCCTAGTTTCGTAAACATGGCTATAAGAGAAGGAGCATCAATTATCAGGCCACTGTTGTTGGACGGTTCTAATTATCCTGTATGGAAATCACGGATGAAGGTCTTTATTTAGGCACAGGGAACAACAGCATAGAACTTAGTGTTATATGGTTGGACACATCCGATGATTACTGACGATAAGGGAGAGATAGTTCTAAAAGATCCATATGAATGGACAAGAGCCGAAGAAGAGAGGGCACTTGGAAACTCACAAGCAATTCATGCGATTTTTAGTGCCGTTTTTGAAGGACGTTTCTCAATGATATTAGCCTATGAATCGGTTAAAGAAGCATGTGATGCTTTGCAAACTATTCATGAAGGGTCCAAATCTGTGATAGCGTCAAAATTACAGATGTTAGCCGTGAGGTTTGAAGAACTGAAGATAGATGAAAATGAGACTATTGGGGATTTTCATGAAAGATTGTGAGATTTAGCAAATCAGGCACATCAACTTGGAAAGAAATATTTCAATTTGAAACTAGTCAAGAAGAGGTTGAGATCACTACCTTCTAGATTTATTCCGAAAATTGCAGCAATAGAAAAGGCCCACGACATTAATGATATGTCATTGGATAAGGTAATTGGAATTTTTACAAATTTCAAAATGAATCTTTTAAGAGATAAGCAAGAAAGAAGCAAAGGATTGACACTATAGGTTGAAATTGGAAAAGGTGTAAATGATACAAAAGATGAATCCGATGAGAATGAAGATATGGAGCTATTAACACGAGAGTTTAGTAAGTGGTTGAAAAGAATGAAAAGGACAGACCCGAATTCAGACGGCATGGTAGGAGTTCATAGAGTATCAACTTAAAGTAATAAGCTAAAGCTCAAAAGGGTGAAAGGAAGGTGAAGATAATCCAATGTGATGAGTGTCAGAGCTTTGGGCATGTTCAAGCCGAATGTGCTAACAATTTGAAGAAGAGAACAAGGAAATCTTATAGAAGAACTTGGAGTGAGAATGAATCCGAAAGTGAGTATGGTAGTGAAGAAGAAATCGTTAACGGTGGTGCGTTAGTTGCTTTACATAGAAAAAGTCCAGTTACTTGCTTAACAGTAACTGAGAAGGAAGTAACTAAAGACATAAAAGGGGGAAAACGAAAAATTTCCAGAAAAATGCAAACAACTCAGCTCAAGACCCAATATCAGATTATGACAATGATGAAAGTGGCCTAGGTGATAGAAAGGAGAATATTTACGAGGCTTACAAAGCTATGTATGAAAAATGGGTTAATATATAAGCTGTGTATGAAAAATGGGTTAATACATGTAGAAAGAATCAAAGATTGAAAAGAGAAAATCTCTCCATAAAGAACACTATCTAAGGGTAAGAAAAGAATTTAAAGTTGGCATGAGATGAGCTTGGTGAAGCTAGAATAAAATTAGTAAGTATCGAAAAGGGATTGAGAATGTTGAATGGAGGCACAGAAAAACTAGAAAAGTTAATGGAAATCGGTAAGGTTAAAGGGAATCTTCAAGGCATTGACTATAAATGTGAGTGCTCCAAGGTGAATGATGAGAAAATTGATATATCCATATCTGTCTAAAAAGAAACATCGAGGAAGAATCGAAGATTTGTTCCCACATGTCATTTTTGCAGAGTTATTAAGCACATAAGGCCAAAATGTTACAAGTTACTGCAGATGTTGTTTCAAAGAAGCCAAAACTGAAGGACCCTATATCCCTCATATAAATTTTAAAATCAGCTTTAGTACTGAAATCCACTTGGGTTAAAAAGGGTCAAGGACAAGTACAAAGACATACTGAAGGAAAAACAAGAAAGTGTCTAGATTCACAGTTAGTTACTGCTTTTGAAGCAACTGTTCAAACTGAGGATAAGTCAGTTACTTCAGATGAAAAAATCAATCAGACAGTTGATGACCAAGATAATGTGATGAGGAATAAGCTTAGGTTTGAATTTTTTTGAGGAGCACCGGGACTGTGTGCTTTACATTTTTGAAGTATAGTTTGTTGTTATTTATTAAAAAAAAGGAAAAAATTGTTTTCTTTAGTTCTTCTTTTATGTTGCCATTGTCGTCCCATCTTTTTAATAGTTTGCATTGTGACTTCTATTAGGCTCCACCGAAGACTTTTCAGTTCTCTCATCAGTATAGGTCTCTCTCTTAGGTATCATTCTCTCTTTCGGGCATATCTCTCAGTATTTTGAATGGTGGTAAATTGTCATCTTGGCATGCTTATGATTCTTTTGCTGCACCTACTGTTGATCTTTATGTTTCTTAATTCGTTAAGATTGATTATGTTGAAGGCATTCTTCGTTCTGACACTGTTGTCCCAAAGGGTAGTTGTTAGATCGTTTATGGTGACCGTTCCATTCAGGGGGAGATTTCAAGGTATATGTGTAACTATTTGTCTTACTTTTTGGCATCTTTTGTCCCAAGGGGGAGAAATTTGGATGATTGAATTATTGTTCTTATGGATGCTCTTTGGAACTTGATATTGGATTGAGGGGGAGTTCATATGAATTATGAATGTGATATCTATATACCCAATTATGTGATTTAGCGGGAGCTTCGGATTTGTGACAAATATGCCAAGAAGGGGGAGATTATTAGATATATGTTAAATATATCTATTTTATTTTATTTTGGCATATTTCTTTAAATTGGCATATTCTTTATTATCTTGGATTCAAAAACTTAGTTGGATAATGTTTTAGATAGAATAGAATTCTATCTTAAATATATGGGTATTTGATAAAGGATATTAAAGAAAATTCTAGTTTTAATAAAATTGATTTACGTGTATAATGGAGAACAGGGGCATGGTTGGAAGTCTTTGAATGTGAATGAAGTTGTTCTACGTAAAATTGTGGTTGAAGGGTTAAGGGCATTTTTGTAAGTTTCTTGGTGAATTAAGTGACCTTCTCTAAAACATACGATGGTGGGTTTTATGAAAATTAGACATGACCTACGACTGAATAAGTGAGGGTGTGTGCGTAAGTGATTTAAGTGGTATGTGTGTGTATTACGCTGGTGGATTAAAAGATATCATGAGACAGCTGTAGATGGCGTGTGTTGGGAGTGTGACTCTAAGTTTGTGACTCCTTACATATGTGGTTTTGTCTCTGCCTTGTTCTGGGTTGGTTTCAAGTGTTTGTGAAGTGAGGCTATGATTTGTTTGTTTTGGTGATAAAACAAAGTGTATGAAAGCACTAACGTGGTGATCTATATATTGATATATTTCCATCTTGGGTCAAAAAGTTTGTTGATTGATGTCTTTGTAGGTGCGACATCTTGGAGTGTTCACGACTGGGAGTTGATTTTTTTGGTTGTGTGGCTCACGTCTGAGTTGTTCTGCATATTGTGTGTGTTTTCTGCCAAGGTTAGTTGTGGTGCGGGTTTTGCTGGATTTTATGTGAAGGCTTGTCTGCATGGTCTGTCCTACTTGATGTCTTCTTACTGCAGCTGTGAGTTAATACTTCTATTTGAGTGAATTAGCGCATAGTGTGTGGTGACAACTTTCATATCTATTTCAGTGGAGCTGAACTTATTAGAAAGTTGTTTTTCTTTTCTGTCTCAAGTTTTTTTCATTTGTGTTGAATTTCATTTAATCACTTGAGTTATTTGTTTATTGTTTTTTTGTTAAAAGATTGTTGAGAAAAATCCCCTACTGAGGTTAGTACGAGACGGTCGTACTATTGGGTGTAAAATTCTTTCACGGAAAGTGAGCTTGAGAGATAGTATCAAGGGTTGAGTGGTGTCGGCTCAGTAAAGCCTTGAGTAATTCTATTGTACTTCGGTGAAAGTATTAATCTGGATGAGGGCCCCACAGATGTAAGCAAGGAGTGCCGAACTGGATCACCAAATTTCTGGTATCATCTGCTATTTTTCTTTTGATTGATTTTTTGCTTTTATTTATACCAAAAACGATCACGTAAAATTAGATAGTTTGCGAAACTACTATCCCTACGGTTTTTCATTCTCTATCTAGTATTAAGATAAATGTCTTTTGTCCTCTCTCTTTTCTTGTTCTCAATCTTATCGTCTTCCATTGCTCAAGCTTCTGTTCCTCCCTCTAGAACATTTCAGTTTGTCAATGCAGGGCAATTTGGAGATCAGTATAAAGTAGAGTATGGTGCCAATTATCGTTTGGTGATATTTCCCTTCGATCATCCATTCCAACTATGCATGTACAACACTACCCCAAATGAGTACACTCTCGCCGTGCGCATGGGCAAAGCGAAAGAGTCCTCGGAGGGTCTAACGCGGTGGATTTGGGAAGCCAACCGGGGAAACCCCATTGGTGAGTACGCCACCTTTACCTTTGGAGAGGACGGAAACCTCGTCCTGGCCCATTCCGATGGTCGCATCGCTTGGAAAACCAACACTGCCAACAAAGGCGTCGTCGGGTTTGATTTGCTGTCTAACGGTAACATGGTTCTTTATGACAAGAATCGTAAGTTTGTTTGGCAAAGTTTTGATTCACCAACTGATACCCTCTTGGTGGGTCAATCTCTCAAGCTTGATGGAGTATCCAAAACTCGTCAGTAGGGCCTCATGGAAGCAGAACAAAAATGGTCGATATAGTTTGGTTTCGAAACCAAAATCCGTCTATGTATTACACAAGCCGAAAGTCCCCCAAAATGCCATACATCTACTTCTCATTTTCGAGCAGTTTTGGCTTAGAAGAGGGACTTTTGAAGTAAGGCTGGCTTAACGGTGACATATCGTTGAGCACACAACTCGGAAACTTACGATTGAGTAGCCGAAGTTACAACTCTACATTATCATATCTTCGGTTAGATATCAGTGGCAATCTCAAACTCTATACTTATCTTTATGGCAACGAACGTCGAGATGATATAGTCTGGGAAAACAGCTTCACTCTCTTCGATACAAAACCAGAGTCACTGGAGGGCATATGCCAATTGCCAGAGACGTGGGGAATTGGAGCTATGCAGTAACGGCATTTGTGTTGCTTGCCCATCTCCCATTGGCTTGAAGAAATGGACCACCAAGTGCGAGCAAGCAAATGTAGAAAAAGCTTGCAAAGCAAAGCAACGTGTGCGTTACGTGAAGCTTGAAGGAGTTGATCATTTCATGGGCAAATACAGCAAAGGAAATGGACCCATGAAGCTGGAGACTTGCGGGAACAGATGTACCAACGATAGCAAGTGCTTGGGCCATTTTTACAATACTCAGACATACAGGTGTTGGATAGCTTATGACCTCAAGACCTTAACCAAAGTTCCATATTCGACACACTTGGCCTTCCTAAAGATGCCTATTAACGAATTTGAGTGATTTAAGTTTTGGCATCTATGTAATTGTTTGTTTGCTGTGTTACGGAATGATTTGATATTCCCCGTGATTTTCTCCGTATTTGTTGTATCATTCTATAGATAGAGTAGACTCTGTTATTACGGAATATCTTTGTGATAGTTAGGAAGTCCCTAGATTAGTGTAGTTTGTATACTAGACTTTAGGAACCAGTTTGTTGTAATCCTGGCTACTTGAAAAGGGACCATACGTGTGTAATATGAGGTACGAAAAAAAAAAACTCCAAAATCCTTGACTTTGAACTCTAAGTTTTATCTTAGTATCAGAGTGCCAGTTTCGAATCATCACCTGAACACTATGGCTACCTAAAATGGAGACACTGGTTGAACGCTTGAGTGGACATGGCCTTAGTGAGCATATCAGCAAGTTGGTATTGAGATCGTACAAGAGGGATTTCAATCAACTTATCCTCAATCTTCTCTTTAATATGAAGTGTCTATCAATTTCAACATGCTTTGTCCGATCATGTTGAACCGGATTGTGAGCAATATCGCACGCTGCCTTGTTGTCACAGTAGAGTTTCATTGGATGCTTATATTCAACACGTAATTCATACATTAATCTTCTAAGCCACAACATTTCACATATCCCATTCGCCATCCTTCTATATTCAGCTTCAGCACTTGACAAAGCAATCACCCCTTGTTTCTTACTCTGCCAAGTTACCAAATTTTCACCCACAAAGTTTAAGTATCCTGATGTAGACCTCCGATTATCAATTGAACCTGCCCAATCTGCATCAGTGTATCCTTCAATAGTAATTGACATGTTTTTCTGGAAGTTTGGGTAGCCATGGTGTTTGGGTGATGATTCGAAACTGGCACTCTGATACTAAGATAAAACTCAGAGTTCGAAGTCAAGGATTCTTGAGAATTCAGGAGCTACGGATCACATGACCTTTGACACCACCTCAATTAATTCTTTGACACCATCTGATCGTCCTATTGTGTCTATAGAAAATGGCACTTCCTCTCCTATAGTAGGAGAAGTTTCAATCTCTCTCACTGATTCTTTAAACTTGGATTCAGTACTTGTTATTCCATCTTTTAGCCATAACTAGTTATCTGTCTCACAAATTGCACTTGCCTTACAATATGTTATGATTTTTTGGCCTAACCATTATGTTTTTAAGGACCTCAAGACTCGGAAGACAATTGGTTGTAATACTAGGCGAGGGAAGCTTTATTATCTTGAGTTGGAACCTACAAAAATGGCAACGGTGGCTCAGGTGGTTTCCAGTGATAGCTCGACTAGTCTCCAAAATTTTGAAATTTGGTTGTGGGACAAACGCTTTGGTCATGTGTCCTTTGGGTACTTGAAGAAATTGTTTCCTCAATTATTTACTAAGTTGTCATATTCTGATTTTAAATGTGATGTTTGTGACTTGGCCAAAAGCTATCATATTTCTTTTCCAATCCATATGAATAAGAGTCCAGCACCTTTTATGATTATTCACTCTAACATATGGGGACCTGCTAAGAAACTCTCACTAAGCAATGCCCGATGGTTTGTCACCTTTATCGATGATAATACTCGTATGACTTGGCTATGTTTAATGAAACATAAGCATGAAGTGAGTTCTTTATTTTAGAAATTTCACAAGATGGTTATGACACAATATGGCACCCGAATACAAGTTCTTCGAAGTGACAATGGAGGTGAATTCGTTAACAAAGATTTAGCCAATTATTTGAATCTTCATGGAATTATTCATCAGACAACCTACCCATATTACCCTCAACAGAACGGGGTAGCAGAGCGAAAAAATTGTCATCTCCTTTAGACAGTTCATGCATCCTTATTTGGTGCAACGATGCCTACATATTTTTTGGGAGAAGCCCTCTCATTCGCAGCCTACCTCATTAATAGGATACCCTGAAGCTTCTTACACTTCCAAACTCCTCTTCAGGAACTCTAAAGAATCCACTCAATCACCCTCTCTACCCGATTTACCTCCTAAAATATTTGGTTGTACTGCCTTTGTGCACTTACCCACACACTTGAGACATATATAAATTGGAACCTCGTGCCCTTTGGTGCCTATTTATTGGTTGTGCTTTGCATTAGAAGGTGTATCGCTGCTATCATCCACCCACTTGAGAAGTCTACATCACCCATGACGTTTGATTTCATGAAGAGGAGATGTATTACTCCAAACCCGAGTTTACACCTCAAGGGGAGCAATTGGAACCAGCTGATGCACTTACTGATACATGGTCTCACGTACAGTTTTTAGAACCCAATAATGATTCGCACAAGGTTAAGGGACTGGACCAATTGGACGAAATAAATAAAAGTGGTGATATGTATGGAATTGACGTGCATGAAAGTGAGGGGTCTCATGTAGTGAATGATGGTAAGGCTACTAATGATGTGCTCTCCACAACTCAAGATAATCAAGTTATGCCTTTGCCACCAGTACCATATGACCAATTATCTCACGAGCCTGCGTCTCACTCGGCCCCTCAGGTAATCTCTGGTCCCCATAGGAAAATATTACCCAATTGCACCACTAGGGGAGTGCCAAAACCAAAATATGAACCTGTCCTGGAGTCTAATCCAAAATACCTGATGAGTAATTTTATATCCTACAATAAATTGTCAAAGGGGTGTGAGATATTTATGAATCAATTATCTACCGTGTCTATTCCTAAGAATGTGCAGGAAGCTTTACGGAATACCAGATGGAAGGAAGCAATGAATGAAGAAATGCAATCTCTCCAAAAGAATAGGACATGGGATGTGGTTGACTTACCAAATGGAAAGAAACCAGTGGGACGCAAGTGGGTATTCACAATCAAATATAAAGCCGATGGAACCATTGAATGTTTCAAAGCAAGACTCGTTGCAAAAGGTTATAGTCAAACGTATTGGATTGACTATGCAGAGACATTCTCACCGATAGCCAAAATTAATACAGTTCGTGTGTCGGGACCCGAGCCCGGACCTCGACTCCCATGCAGAATATCATATCCATGTGGAATATCGTAGTTACGTGAGTTTATCTCCCATAGAGAACACCTTGACCTTTTCCTGATTATCTTCTCAAAACTCCCCTTTATTAGTCTCAGCTCAGCTCTTAGAGCAGTCGACTACTTCATTCCTACCTTTC
>JAOQMS010044684.1:0-10028 GCA_027563885.1 Erythroxylum longipes | reverse complement strand
ACTACTATCATGATATGAAACTCATCATTCCCTTGAAGTAAACTCCTTTACTTATATGGAGATAAATCACAACACTACAATCTAAAACCATAATCAAGCGACCAACTTGGTTATTCGACTGTGAATCAATTAATGTAGATTCTAATAACATACATGTTTCCTATACATCTCTATGTATATGTATATTACTTACAAATAAATCTTGGTACCTTTTGACCAGATATATAACGCTCATACAAATTAAACCAAACTTTTTTTTTATTAATAATAAATATTTTCATTACAAAACTGTAATTGAAGAAGATAAAGTTACATGTAAATACACTTGCTTTCTAGGGAACTATATTTACATAACTCCAACACCATCATCCAGGGGAGACGAAACCTTTCTGTAGAAACACCATCCTTGAGTGAAGAGCACAAGTTTAGAGTCTTAAGGAAGGATTGAAGTCAAGGATCATTATCACGATTCGGGAAACTAGCACATTAACACCAAAATTTTCGAATCATGGCAAAGAAGAGAAGGAGTTTCCTTATTAAATTTTCTATCAATTTTACTTCTTCTATTCTTTTCAAAATGAGTTATTTCAATGTTTATGATGTTATGGAGACCATGAGTGGCTGATTTAGTTTTGGGGATTACTTTTGAACTATTTTGTTAAAACTCCTATTTTGTTGAATTGAATAAAAGTGTCTTTGATGATTGTTGATTTTATTTGTGTTCTTGCAAAAAATTGAGGGAGTGAGTAAGGTTATTTATGTAAGATTGTACAACGAGAGTTGGAAGGCTATAAAGGTACAATTATCACGTCAATTGATTAGCTAGAAGGGAGATCGCAATGAATTCAATTGATCACCAATAGGATAGTTTGATAACTAGTTGAATCGGTAGAGTCATTAGGTAGGTTAAGAGATTGTCCAATTGATTCACTTTATTTCGATTAAGGATAATTAATTATACCTTGAGAGAGGGTAATTAATACATTCGCAAATTTAGGGTGAGACATGATAAGTGTGCATTAGTCTATGTTTTTCTATGTAACTGGCAAGTGTTTTCTTGCATAATTGTTGATTATTGTTGTAGTTTAAGATTCATTTGATATGTTTTCAATTAGTTTGATTTCCATTGTTGTTCTTTTACGTTTGATATTAATTTAGGGTAAGAATTTACTATTTTTGTGTAGGAAGGAAGATGGAGTGACTTGGAGATTTAGCTAGAAATCAAAGAAGAAAAGAAAAGAGGAAGTGTTGTGTGACCAATTGCCACGATCATGAGAATCATGCCAATTCCCACGATCATGGGAATCATAATCTGGGACAATATGTGAGGTTTCATTAAACTTAAGGTTTTTAGACTATTTAAGGATAATTAAGCCTCCATCTTCAAGGGACATGAAACCCTTCTAGAGAAACACCATCTTTGACTGAAGAACACATGTTTGGAGCCTTGAGGAAGGATTAAAGTTAAGGATCATCATTAAGATTGAGGAAAATAGCACATCCACACCAAAATTTCCAGATTTTGGCAAAGAAGAGATGGAGTTCTTTTATTCGATTTTTGTCAATTACTCTTCTTCCATTCTTTGTAAAATGGTTTATTTGAATGTTGATGATGTTATGGAGACCATGTTAGGCTGATCTAGTTTTAGGGTAGTTAATACATTCGAAAATCTAGGGTGAGACACAATTTAGTTAATAAAATAGAAGGGAGACAAAATAGGAAAAAAAGTAATCTCTAGTATTTAGATTCTGCGAGTTGGTATTATCTATTGCTTTGTGTTAGTCTTTTGATTTTTATTTAATTTTTAGATAATTGGCATTAAACAATTTCATTTATTAAATAAATTCTTGTCTAAATTAAGTGGTGTTTAGGTATTAATTCCTGTGGGATCGATATCCGCTCTTTTTAACTATAAGTCATAACCCATTCACTTGCAGGTTTTTGAGCGTAAAACAAGTAGACAGGTTTTACCATCAACAAGACACAAGTCAATTAATAAAATAGTAGGAATATTTCTATTAGTCCAATAATGCAAGTGCTCACATGGGACATCAAGACATATTTCTATTGGTCCAACAATGAAGTACTCACATGGGACACCAAGATTTCTATTGGTCCAACAATGCAAGTACTCACTTGGGACATCAAGACATATTTGAATTTCAGCAACATGAGTCAAGTTCTTAGGATTGCAAATTTAATAAAATCATAGATAAGCTAACAGAAATGAAAGAGAACTAGAACAGGATCTTTTTCATTTAGGAGGAAAGTCAGAAGAGACTGGAAGAAAAGTTTGATCAAGTTTTTGAAAATCATGTCGTTTCTATTCATAACCTAGAGATTCAAGTAACATAGCTTTCCCGTGAATTTTGTAAGAGAAGTGTGGAAGACTCTATGAGCAATATGGAATTAGATCAATGAGAGCAAAATGAGGCTATCACACTTAGAAATGAGGATGAATAAGAAGAACCAGTGGAAGACCATGATGAACTCGACCTTATAGAAGACCAAGAAATCAAGAAAGAAGATGAAGCAAAGGATGAAAACCCTTTATACTATCTGCTAGATCTTGGTATACCATGCTTGAACATCAAAAAATCTTGGGTAGATGTCCATGAAAAGAACCTTATCCTTCAAATTAGTGATAACCAAGTGACATTCAACATGAGTGATGTATTAAAGAATCCAAAGGAGATTAGCTTAATCAGAATAATTGTTTGAATCTTCTGAAGAACAAAAGGATGAGGAACAGATGACAATAGACATCGAGTTTAAAGAAGTTATAAAAGTCTCTATTCAGGAAGTGGAAGAAGTAGAGGAGACAAAGGTGATTAAGGGAGAAAGAGAGCAACTCACCTTCATATAGGAAAAAACTATTGGATTCAATGGAAGATTCAGGGAGTTTTGTTATTCCCTGTTATGTTGATAGTTCACTTGGGAAAAAGATATTATTGAACTTAATCGGTTTTCAAAATGTTATCCATATTGTCCTTTTAATTATTTTACAATTTATATCTTACTTACAGGTTATATAACGAATGTTGAATAAAAAAGGTGGAAGCAAACCATTTATAATTGATCCTGGCTGAGTTTCCAAGGAAGAGCATCGAGCTACCAACATTAAAAGAAGTGCTACATAGGAGGCAACCCATGGAATTCTACTTCCTTTTGATTGTCTTTGCCTATTTGTTTGTTTGATTTATTCAGCTATGATTGTGTTTGATTGATGTTTATTTGGTTTTTATTTGAATTTAAACTTGTTTTCTTTTCAAAATTTTTGATGATAATATTAATTTGATGTGTTTATAGGTTGTAGGATCATGGAGAACTAATATTGAGCTTGAAAGAAAGTTTGGAATCGTGAGAATCACCTCATCCCACGATCGTGGGAATCACTCTCTAAAAACTTTTTGGACAGAAATCCTACAATCATGCAAAATCTCTCCAGAAAGTCTCTGGAGAGAAAACCCATTATGGAGAGAAATCCCATTTGGAGGGAAATTTAACTTTCCCTCTCCTTTTCTTTTTTCACCCATTCTTCAAAATTTCACTCCTTCTCTCTCTAACCCACGAAATTCCCTCCTCCCACTCTCTAAAACCCTTCATTTTCCTTTAGATTCTTACTATTTTCTTCATCTCTTTTCATTAATCTTACAATCCTTTACTCTTTTCATACATTAATCATTAAAAAACAATAAGATTTAGGTAAGATTTTGCTCTCTCTCTCTAAAAATTGAATTCACTGATCTTTTTCTCATTTTTTACAAATTTTCTTTTTACAATGGCACTAAGGAAGATGATGGCTTAGAAACCAGTTGATGAACTCCACTTACAAATTTCTGGTAAAGATAACTACAATTTAGCGGTAACTTACCATTCTCCATTTCCAATTTACTCGGACGTTTTCATGAGCTTAGGGATAGAGAAATAGTCACTCCTTGTTATTTTGACTTTGAATTGTTAGAGAACATAAGAGTGAGATGAAATCTTGAGTAACTAGCTGCAAACATAGGGTGGAATAGGTTTGTTCGGTGTGATGTACCTATTTATACTACTATAACTTTAAAATTTTTCACAATAGTCCCGTACAACCCTAAAATGGATGCTTTCTAGTTTAAATTAGGTGGAAATTTTTTTAAACATGATTATCTTGTCATGTGTGAATTTTTCAATTTGTCAAATACAAAAATTCTAGATGGTCACGCTAATTTTGATGTCAACTCTTATTGGAAAACTCTCACAGGTGGAGAACATTTTGACTCACGCAATGCACCAAATTCTTTAATCTGGAGTGCCGAGCATTTACTTTTACGTAAATTTATGTGTCTAACTGTGTTAAATAAAATTGAAAGCAACAAATGCTCGATCAAAGAATTTTTCTTTTTATGGTGCATGGATCGAAAAATTAAAATCAATACACCTTTAAAATTTTTTTGATCAATAGTGAGTGTGGTAAATAAAAAGAGTTAATACTTTGGAATGTCTCTTGTTGTTACTGCTTTAGCTTGGTTTTATAACCTTGATGTGGGGGAGGAGCGTGCAACTCCACACGATATGTTTGACATATTGTATTTAAGACGCTCTGAGATTTTGGAGTTCTATTCTATGAAACTCTGAAATCCTTAGATACTTACTGCAGTGAGGAACAGGAGGGGCACCAATACAGCCACTTCCTAATCCTCCACATCATGAGCAATCCTAAAGCCAAAGGAAGAAGTAGTGGAGGAGGAACCGAGTGCACTAGTGGAGGTCGACTGATTTCAACGAATTCTCGACCAGATGGCCTCCAACAAATAGCAAATGATATCAACTAAATTAGCTCAACACCTAAATACGACAAGTCCATAAGGAGCAGTGTAGCCTGAAGAAGAGGTTCTTTAATTTATGTCAAAGGAACAATTTTAAAGCTCCTTTACTGACACTATCACCAATATCTTCTAAATAAGCTTTTCTTACCCTTTTACTTTTAAATTTTGTTGTTTCTTTTGTTTGGTTTCATTTCATTTTATGTTTGTTTGGTTTCATGTCATTTTCTTTTGTTGGTTTCATGTTGTTTTCTTTTGTTTGGCTTGTTGTTATTTTTTTGTTTGGTTTCATTTCATTTGCTTGTTCCATTTTCTTTTATTTATTTTGAGGTCGTTTTCCCTTTTTTGGTGGTTGACTTATCATATTAAGGACAATGTGAACTTTAAGTGTAGGGAGGTGACATTGACTTTCTCAATTGCATTATTTGCATTTTGTTAAATAGGCTGCATGTTTAGGCATATCATGTGCTTTTTGTCAGCAATGAAACCACATTTGAATCATTCTAATGGATATTGCCATAAGATTCTATCATGCTAGCTGGAATTAGATTAAATGCATGCTTGAACTAGGATTAGGCTACTTGAGTAGAAAGTGAACCATATAGAGTGATGAAAAATAGTTGGTTACATAAGCTTAGTCACAAATTGACATTTGAGAAATGAGGTAGTATAGAGATGCATAATGAGTTTTCATTTGAGCAAATGTAAGGATTGAGCCATATGACTCCATCTATAGTTATTTCATTTCTTTGTGGATTGTTACTTCCTTAGGTTACTACCTTTAGAACTTGCTTTGAATCAGTTTAAGTCTACTAGGTGCATGTTTAATAGAAATGATCTAGGCCTTTTTTTATGTTAACCCTTAGCTTAAATAACCTACCCTTTGTATTATCCCTTGTTACCCCCATTGAGCCTTAATCTTTTGTTTTTTGAAAACACTCAAAATTTTAAAACCTTAAACTTTATTAACCTACCCATTCATAAGCTTAGTAGAGTATTAAGTAAAACATTAGTTGAGATCGTTGTGAAAGTTTTACCGAGATGAGTTGAGTATATTTCTACTTATGGATTACAGTGTATATAGTACTATTTTAATTAATAGTTCTTCCATGTATTTAGAAAAAAGAAACAAAATGAAAAACGAAAAAGGAAAAGGAAAAGAAAAGGAAAAGAAAAGAAAAAGGAAGAACAAGTGAGTAGCATAAATAAGTGTATAATATAATTATATTTATACTTCTCGGAGTTATTTTTTGTTATCCCATTTTTATCCGTTTGTTACTTTATGAATGTTTGTGCTTCACCCCATTTCCCTCTTTACCCGCCTTAACCCTTTTCATATTACAACCTTAAACAAGCCCTCTTGATCTATGTATGCATGCAATCATTGTAGAGGAGAATTGGTGTATTAGCAAGCCTATATTAGTGTAGTTTCCTATAGGAAGTTTGTGCGAAACACTAACCATCAAAAACTTGAGAGAAATGAGTGAAAATCGAGAGGAAAATTTATTTTGCATCTTTTCTTATCTTTGATTGATGGTGTTAATTGTTGACTTTGCTTATGTACACCAATGAAAAAGTAGTCATGATATGTGTATTAACTTGATATTTGAGTTGGCTTAAATTTGAGGAATTGTATGATTTGATCTTTGTAAAAATGAAGTGATAGAATTGATTGGTTGTATTTATTTTGCTTGAAGACAAGCAAAGATTTAAGTATGGGGATGTTGACAGTTGTGCATTAGGCTATGTTTTTCTCGGTAATTGGTATGGGTTTTCTTGCATAATTTGTGATTATTGCTATAGTTTAGGATTCATTTTGTATGCTTTCATTTGGTTTGATTTCCATTGTTGTTCTTTTATGTTTGACGTTAATTTAGGGTAAGAATTGACTATTTTTATGTAGGAAGGAAGATGGAGCAACTTGGAGATTTAGCTAGAGATCAAAGAGTAAAAGAAAAGAGGAGTCCATCTGTTGCAAATTCCCACGATCATGGGAAATTCGAGACAATATGTGGGGCTTCATTAAACTTAGGATTTTTGGACTATTAAAGGATAATTAAGCTTCATCATCCAGGGGAGATGAAACCCTTTTGTAGAAACACCATCCTTAAGTGAAGAACACAAGTTTGGAGCCTTGAGGAAGGATTGAAGTCAAGGATCATCATCAAAATTGGGAAAAATAGCACATCAACACCAAAATTTCTGAATTTTAGCGAAGAAGAGGAGTTTCCTTATTCAATTTTCTGTCAATTTTACTTCTTCTATTCTTTGTAAAATGGTTTATTTGAATGTTGATGATGTTATGGAGACCACGAGTGGCTGATTTAGTTTTAGGGATTGCTTTTGAACTATTTGGTTAAAACTCCTATTTTGTTGAATTGAATGAAAATGTCTTTGATGATTGTTGATTTTATTTGTGTTCTTGCAAAAAATCAAGAGAGTGAGTAAGATTATTTATGTAGGATTGTACAATGTGAGTTGGCAGCCTATAGATGTACAATCATCACGTCAATTGATTAGTTAGAAGACAATCTCGATGAATTCAATTGATCACCCATAGGATAGTTTAATAACTCGTTGAATTGGTAGAGTCATTGGGTAGGTTGAGAGAACATCCAATTGATTCCCTTTAATTCGATTAGGGACAATTAATTATACCTTGAATACATTCAGAAATATAGGGTGAGACACAATTTAATTAATAAAATAGAAGGGAGACAAAATGGGAAAAAAGTAATCTCTAGTGTTTAGATTCTTGAATTCTATTTTTTTTGCACTTTGGTATTGTCTATTGCTTTGTGTTAGTCTTTTCATTTTAATTTAATTTTCCAGATTAATTGCACTAAACAGTTTTCTTTCTTAAACAAAGTTTGGTCTAAATTAAGTGGTATCTAGGCATCAATCCCTGTGGGATCGTTATCCACTCTTTTAAACTACAAGTCTTGACCCGTTCACTTGCAGTTTTTGAGCGTAAAACAAGTAGATAGGTTTTACCATCAACAGTAAGCTCTTTTCCTAATTTTGATTGATGATCCTTGAATCTCCACCTTTCTCAAGACTCCAAACCTATGTTTTTACCTCAACGAGGCTATTCTACACGAAGGTCTCACATTTCTTTTCATCTATAGGGGTTTATTACCTTATATAGTTTAGCAAACTTAAACAAAGTTTTTCCAGATTAATTGCATCATAATGCTTCCTCTTCTCTTCTCCTCTTTTGGTCTTTAGCTTAATCGTAAAGTTGCTTAATCTTCATTCCTACATCAAAATAAAATTAACTTAAAATATAAAAGAACATCAATGAAGATCAAGCTAAACAAAAACATACATAATGAATCCTAAAATACAACAATAATAAACTATTATACAAGAAACACATGCTAAATACTTAGAAAAACACACATTAATGCCCAACTATCAAAAAACTATCATTTGTCACCTAGTTATTAGTCCATTTGTCACTCAATCATTGCTACCATTTGTTAATTAATTATCCATGCCAAATGTCACTCATTTATCTATGCCATTTGTCACTTATTTTATAGGTCTAGTCTTCCTAATTTTCCACATGTCAACTTGTCTTGCCACTTGACATTTTTCTTAGACTACATGTACATGTTAATCCATCAATCTCTCAATTGTAACAATTATTTCCAAATTATTAATTATAATCCATTAATTCTTGTTATTGGTAAACGAAAGTGCGAGGCATTGGAAATACACATTCATGACATTCATTTTAGTTTCATACCCCGAAATACGTCAATTGAGTGCAATTTGTCTAACTCACAATTCATGTGTGTATGGTAATATTATGCATTTGAATACAATCATAAAATCATGTCATAATTGTATTAAATTCATTCTCTATGGTGCCACTCATGTGACTTAATAGTCTAACATTTTAAATCCTTCAAGAATTTGAGAGACGAGATACTACAATATGATTATTGGGCCTCTCCTAATGTTCAGGTTTGTTTTCTTCTCCTTCACATTTGCTTCCATTGATCTTTTTAAGTGATTTGGTGACTATCTTATATTTAGGAAATATGTGAGAAGGCCAAGGGTAACATAGGAAAACTGAAAACTAATCACAACCAAGGCTCCAAACCATTTGTTATCCTGCAAAATGAATATGTAAGATATTCGTTTCTATATGATTGATCCCAAGTTTATTACATAAATTGGCGACATTTTCATGACTTTTACTACACTTTTTGACTCCTATCTCTAGCTTTTATGCTTAAATCGATTCTTGAGTGTGTGCTTTTATTTTATATAATTTGAAGGTAAAAATTGTTACAAATCAGTATTCATTGCACTAATTAATTTTCTGAGAACAATTGATACTGCAAACTACCATTTTTTTATTGCAGGAGACTCAAGGAAAAGGAAGTCAAGAAGAAGATGTGGAATGAAAGAAGGATGAAGTGAAGTCAACGAGAGAATGAGGCACAACAGGAAGTTCGCCGCGGAGAAGTGGATCTGTCGCCGCGGCGAAACACACAGAACCAGTAACAGAGCAAAACCTTTCGGGAAAAGTTCGCTACGGTGAAACATTTGTCGCCTTGGCGAACCTTCGAAAACCTGTACCAATTTCAAAAAAATCACCCACTGTGTTATAGCTGACAGAACAAAAAGAAAAACAATATTTTTAACAAGCTTACAGAGGATACACACACTCACGGCTCTTCCTCTCCAATTGACCATCATCAATCACTTCTTTCCATTTTTCTATCTCCATATTCATTATCTGCTGCACCATTTCCTCTTGAAGATTTAGCAATGGCTTGAGTTCAATGGGCTTCAAAGGGGAGTAGTTTGTTCATATTTAACTACATTATTGTGAACTCCTTAGTTAGGATTTATGCTTTATATTTGGATTTTCTTGATTATAGTTTAATCAAGTGTTGAACAATATATTGTGTTATTGGGTTTGTTGATGTGGAACTTGGAGCATGAATATATGAAGTCTCATATATGTCATTGCGTGATTTTGTTAATTCTCTTTTATCTACCTAGTTGTGTTTGATATTGAGATGATACTTGATCACTAAATTGACCATTGGCATTAACTTACCCTTGGCACTCACTAAGATGCATTCAACAAGGTTTTAAGAAATGGCGTTCATTGATTAAAACCTCGGACTTAAAGAGTTCTTTAAGGTTTATCATTTGGAAACTTAGTGATTTTTACTCCCATAAAGATTTATTTTGAACTA
>JAOQMS010044683.1:0-10029 GCA_027563885.1 Erythroxylum longipes | reverse complement strand
ATTTAATTTACTTTAATAACTTTTATTATTAAAAATTGATCGTTTAGTTAATTAAATATTAAGTTTTGTAAATTATTTGATTTTTATAAATCAAATAAACTAACTAATTTTTATTTAACAAATTTTCTTTTTAATTAAATTTTAATTTAGGACATTTTTCTTCAATCATATTTTAAAATTTTCAATTTTATTTAATTTTTAATTAATTTTTTGATGATCTAATACTAATTAAACCATATAAACTTTAATGCTCTCGTTTTATTGATTAATTTTTTATTTGATTTTTAAAACATTGAGTACAAATATTTGCAATATATAATCAAGTGTGTTGATGGCACAAATAAATAAAGATGAAAAAAAAACATGTAAGAGTTTATTAGTCTATGATTCATTAGTAATAATGGTAATAATCATAATGGTAATAATCAATGTTATGAATATCATAATGATATCGATATCGATATCGTATTTAATTTTGGTATAGAATTGTACTAATATTGGTTAATATTGAGCAAAGATGTGAATTTCGTACTGTACTGGTTGATATCGCTAAAAAAGGTACGAAATCTCCTCCTTCGATATCAACCTTGGGTCGGCTAGTATCAGAAGTTTTGCCTAATACCTTGCAGTACCTACTGCAAATTTTGACTATTCCAAGAACTAAACTGCAAAAAAATTTAACAAACCTACCTTTCACTGTTGGTTCTCTACTTCTCCTCACACAAAAAAATTTCTCTCTCCCTCTCAACATTCTAGGTTCTCCTCCTCACCTCTCACTGTCGTCGCCATCCTAGGTCTCCCTCTAGCCACCAACCCCTGATCGCTGGTCTTCCCCCATTGTGTTTGCTGACTACTGCTCTCCCTCTCCACTACGCCTCCTCACTTGCTGGTTTGCCCCTCCACCGAGCCTCCTCCGCCTGCTGCTCTCCGTCCCCACCTTTCCTTACCCCTGCTTAGTTGCTCTCCTTCACCATCCTTGCCATTGCTCGCTAAAACCAGAATTTTCAGATTTGGCTTTTGACCCAAGCCGACTTGACCTACGAACTAAATTGGAATTTTGATTTTTGTGCGTTTTGAATTGTTTTTTTTCCTTCTTGTGAATTGCATTTGAATGGTGTTTTGGTTGTGTTATGTAATATTTTATTTGTGAATTGTTTGAAAGTTTGAAATTGTGAATGGTTGTATTGTGTTGGAATTGTTGGAATTGTTTTTGTGAGTTGAGATTTGAGAAATTTGAGTTTGAAAATTACAAATATTTGGTGATGGTTAAATCCAACTGCAAGATAAGTAATTTCTTAATCTAATAAAATGAAATGCAAAAATTTTCTTCATATGATGATGTTAATGTGATGAAATAGATAATGAACAACAAAACATTTTTAACCAAATTAGTTCCTGGATCTACAATTAGAGGTGAAACATAATTTGTTTCTTGTAAATATTGTATTGATTCACAACTCATTTTTTCCACTATGCCAAGATTTATAGAACTTGCACTCAAGTTAGTCAATGTCTTAATGTAATGTATTTAGATTTTAGACTATACTAAACAAACTTCATTTAATTTACATTGTTACAATTGAATCAAACTAAAAGGTGAAATCATACTTATATCAATATACATCAAAATCACACCTTAATTTCAATGTCCTAATGTTTCTTTTGATTTGTTTCACTATTTTGGTATGTTTTTAGGTACAATGAACATGTTTATTTTTTGACATATCATATAATAGTTTACATAATTTATTTCATAGCATAGGTTAGGCTTCTTAAATTTTTCTTAAATCATTTTCTGTCTATAAATTGAACAAGAAATTTACTGTTCAAATTTGAAAGTTCTTTTCATAATTGTTAATATAGTTTGTGAATATAGTTTCCTAAAAATCTATTTCTTTTCTAGAAAAAGGTTAAATTTTGATTTTTGATACTTTTAGATCATTGTTATTGATAATGTAAATGATTGCCTTAGTACGTTAAAAATGTTGTTTCATCGAAGATGAAAATATCAAAATATTATCTATATAAACTAATATCATATTTAAGTCATCCATAAGGAAACTAAAAAATTTCTTAATTTATTAAGTTCAATTCACTTCATGCATGTAACTTTTGATATTTGTCTTCAAACATATTCAAGTTGATGACTATTAAGTGTATTATATTATTATGTATGTTGAATACTTGAATTGTTAGTATTTGACTTGTGGTGAATTTTGTTAGATGAAATTTAATCATGTGTATGATGTAATCATATAAAATGAGGTATATTATATAAGATGGACATGCATATTGTGTAATTATGTATGTTGAATACTTGAATTATTGGTTTTTGACTTATTGGTGAATTGAAGTGGATGAAATTGAATTGTGTTGGATTAAATTAAATTGTATATGATATAATCAAATAAAATGAGTTATATTATACAAGATTGACATGCATGTTGTGTAATTGTGTATGTTGAATACTTGAATTGTTGGTTTTTAAATTATTGGTGAATTGTGTTGGATAAGATTGAATTGTATATGATGTAATCATATAAAATGAGTTATATTATATAAGACAGACATGCATGTTGTGTAATTGTATATGTTGAATACTTGAATTGTTGGTTTTAACTTATTGGTAAATTGTGTTGGCTAAGATTGAATTGTATATGATGTAATCATATAAAATGAGTTATATTATATAAGATGGACATGCGTATTGTGTAATTGTGCTAGTTTGGATTTTTTAGTTAAACAATACATATTTTGTGATAGTAGTTGATAATTAAATTATGTGTTCTTTACTTTGATATATGTTTTCATTTATTTTTACAAATAAATGAAAGGAAGTTCAAGTATTCCTGATCATTCAATCGCTTCAGGAAGATACAATGATCCAGCTTGGGCTCATGCTGTATTGGTCTCCACTATGAATAACTATACTATTTGCTTATTTTGTAACAAACATTTGTAAGGTGGAAGAATCACCCGATTAAAGAAGAATTTAGTTAGGATTAAACCCTGTAAAAAAGTGAGTTATGATGTGAAGTGGCAAATGAAAATTTTGCTTAAAGAATGTCAACACGAGAAAAATAAAAGTGAGAGATTGAATTATGAAATTAGTAGTAGAAGTTCATTTGTTGGTGTTCATGATGATAGTGGAAATGTTGAAGGTGATAGTGGTAGTGTTTCTTTTCAGCAAGAAGTGAATGTTGCATCTGGACCTAATGTTAGGAAAAGACAAAAGCATATGTGGAATTTTTTTGCACCATAAACAATTTCTGGAGCTCAGCCTTCAATTCATAGTGTCATGCAATCAAGAGAAATGACTCACAATGTAGATATGGCAATGGCTAGGTGGTGGTATAATTCAGGTGTAACATTCAATGATTCCCAATCTTATTATTATCACCCAATGGTGGATGTTATAGCCTTTTACGATTTGGGATACAACGCTCCTTCTGTTGATGAATACAAAGGTAAACTTTTGAGTTGCTTAGTTTATAAAGTTAAAAGTTATTTGGAAGAAAGAATAATGAATTGGGCGACTTGTAAGTGTTCAATCATGTGTGATAATTAGATTAATAGGAGACAAGAGCCTATTATTAATTTAATAACTTAATGTTTTTGAAGTCTATTGATGCATCTGACCTTTTAGGAACATTGATACTTTATTTGAAATATTCGATTATGTTATGAATGAAGTAAGTCCAGAAAATATTATTCAGTTCATTACTGACAATAATTTCGCTTCTAAAGCAGCGGGACGGAGTATACAAAGCAAGCATATTTTTTTTGAATCCTTGTGCTGCACATTGCATTGACTTAATGATGGAAAGTATAGGGGATGGTAGATATTTTTCCATTATTGATGAGTATGTGCAAAATACCAAAAAGGTGATCAAGTTCATTTATAATCGTGCATGAGTCTTGAATTTAATGAGAAATTTTACCAATGGTAGGAATTTGTGTCGTCCTGCTATTACAAGATTTGCAACAAAATTCTTATTACTTCAGTGTTTTATTATGATGAAGAAGGAGTTTAGACATATGTTTACAAGTGATAAATGAATTTAATCTCAATATGCTAGATTTAATATTGGATTGGAAGTTTTATAGTTATACTTGAGGATACTGAATTTTGGTGTCAATTCTAATTTGTCATATGAGTTTATAAGCTTTTAGTGAGGGTGATTCCTTTGGTTGATAGTAATGAAAAGGCAACAATGAGCTTTTTTGATGCCATAAAGAGGGCGAAGGAAGTAATCAAGGCTAATATGAAAAATAAACCTTCTTTGTACACACCTTGTTTTGCAATCATTAATGACAGATGAGAAAGATAACTTCACTCTCTGTTGGTTGCAGCTGGGACATTTTTGAATCTCAGTGTCTATTTTAGACTAGATTTTGCAAATAAATATGAAGTTAATAAAGAAATGCTATTAAATATTACAATAGTTGTTGCTCATATGATGATGCAAGATCTTCTGAGCTCACAAATGAAGCTTTATAAGCAATCTTTTGGAATTTTGGGATGTTAAATTGCTATTTGACAAAAAGCAAAGCTTAAGCCAGATATATATTTTCACTTTTGTTACCTGTTGAAAATTAATTATCACTTTATTTTATTTATAATGCTACATTTGTTGTTTAACAATTTACAATTTCTTAGTAGGATCAATTCGAAACTGGTGTTACAAAATTGCAAAGGTTTATAATTCGAATTCTAAGTTAATGTGTGAGTGTAACAAGTTGTGAAAGGAACTGAAACACATTCGAATTCATCTATTACAAGAAAAAAATATATTGGAGCACAAGAGATTGAATGACTTGGTATCGTTTGTTACAATTTAAAGCTTCGAGAAATGTATTTTATTATTATTATTAATGTAGAAAAAATTTCTTGTAAATTTTAATAATTAAATTTTATTGCTTACTAGGACTCTTAATAGGATAAATAGTACAGTAAATCCAATTTGCATGGATAATATTGATCTTTTAGCTGATTAAATTTTGTAGGAACTGAGTTTGATAAGTGTGAGTGACTTGGAAGATAATCTTAGATGAGAAAACATTGACATATCGTCTGATGCAATGAATTTGAATGATGTTGATGATAATGAACCTCCTCTCAATGATAAATATTTTATACTAAATGAAAAATGAGTTCAGTGCAGTTATAATGGGTAACTACCCATCGACGATTGAATGAAGTTCTATATTTTTATTTCTTTTATTCTTTTAATTTTACTTACATTTGATATATATGTTACATTTTATACATGTAATGTAATTGTAAATGTTTTTATTTTATGTTTCTCTTTTATTTGATTGTTTGATCATCACGACCTCTTATTATAAATTGTAATAAAGAGTTAAGGATATTTATTGTTCTTTTTATTTGATCTTTTAATGTAATTATTATTTATTACATAATGAAATTGTAATATTTTAAATATTTTTGTATTGTTCTTAATTTTATATTTGTATGATGATTAAATAATCTTTTTATATTAATTGTGGTAATTATTTATATGTGAAATATTTGAAAATTGTTAATGAAAATAAATAAATTGTTATTTTAATTTTTTATTATTATAATTTTTGGAGGCATTATTGATTTAAAATTATAAAATATATAGTTCAACATGGTTGATGTAAAATTATAAATTATACAATATAATAATAGATTTTTTGCAATTTTTTAAAATTAAGGGACTATTTTATAAATTTAAAAAATTGTCTAAAATGATATCTGGTATTGATTGGTATTGATACGGTGTCATCCAGAACCTAATATAGTAGTAGGGCTGGTACGATATTCATAACATTGATATCAGGTATTGTTTCGGATAATTTTTTAAAATAATAAATTAGTCCATAATTTTTTTAAATTGCAAAATAATACTTCAATATATCGTATTGTATAATTTTTACATTGATGATATATCTAAAAATTATAAGGATAGAAATTTAAAATAATATCAATCTATTTATTTTTATTAATATTACTTCTCAAATATTTCTTATATAAATAATAATCATAGTTATTCATCATATAAATATAAAATATGGGACAATACAAAATGCTTAAAATATTACAATTTTATCATATAATAAATAATAATTACATCAAAATATTAAATAATAATAATAAATAAATATCTATGACTCTAACTATTACAATTTACAAAAATAAGTCGCGTCGAAGAAACAACTAACTAGAAGTAATATCTGAAACGAAACAACAACACCACCAATATCAATTATATCTATATTGCATATATAAATTTTAATGTATATGATATGATTGAATTATCTTATATTTTCTTATACATTTCAATGTCTTTTCAATCTTATTGTTGTGTTTAAATACTTAATTTGTGTTCATTTTATATTTACAAATAGATTAAAGGATTGAACACAAATATACGTGAAAAGGAAATAGAATCGCTCACTTGCGACATTCATGCAAGATAATAATTTAATTAACAACATATTTAATGTACAGCACACATGTTGGAGGCAAAAGGAAGTAGAAATTCATCTCTTACGTGCATGTTTTCGTGTGCAAGAACGTGATTCAATGGCAGCGCCAGCAGAGTGGGAAACATGGAGCAAAACGACAACACACGGACAAGCTGGCCTGGAGAAAACGACAGCGTAGAGAATGTACGTGAGGTTTTAAGAAGAGCGAACAGTACCAGTGGACAAAGAAATAAATGGGTTAATTTGTCACATCAGAAGAACAAGAGAAGCGGCAATACGACAACTTCATATGAAGGAAACGACAGTAGTGTGAATGGTTTGCAGAAACGCAACGCGCGCAGACGCTTCATGCGAAAATAGTGCACGGCCAAATGAGAAACGCTGTCGTTGGACGCAGCAGCTGGGATGAAGGAATGACGACGCACAACCAAGGAAGAAGAACAAAACGCAGCAGGGCAGGAGATAAAACGCACAGAAGCAGCGGAGGTTTTAAGGAGACGTGTACAGTAGCTTGGACCACAATGCTGCAAATCTTGTAATAATAGAACGACACAATTTTTTTATTATTTGTGAATTTTTTTATTAAATTCAGAAATCATGCATAATTATAAATAAACTTTTTTTTTTCATTGATATACAATTTTATCGACAATAGAAAAATATCAAACATTTTCTACTTTCTATTATCAAGTCAATATAATATATAACACAAAGAGTATATAATTAAAAAATTATATCCTTGTTTAGTAAATAGCTGATTAGCTATTTATAGTATATTAAGAGGTATTTAGTTATTTGACTATGTTAAATTACTGACAATTATATTTAGTAATCAATTGATTGGGTTGGTAGATTGAACCTAATATGTTGTTTTTGAAAATGCTCCAATGAAGAGTGTATTACTCCAATGATTAAGAAATTAAGGGATGAAAAGATAATTGTGCCCAAAAGTTAATACAAATTAGAAGAGAGAAAGAGAGATAGAGATAAAATGGAGATAGATAAGCATAAAGTGTAAATTTAGTTTACTCGAAGTCAAAAAAAAGTACTCTGGTTTATTTAAAAATTAAACCAAGTTGGAAATTTTTTTCTTTAATAAAATTTTGTGCTGCATATCAATATCATTTTTTTTAAAATTAAGTATCATTGGATTTGGTGTTATTATATCAAAAATTATTTTAATGTTAATTTTAATGGATAAAATTATTAAAAATCTTTTTTAGTTTTAGTTATAAGATAAGACTAATTTTATTAAGAGATTACATTTTCATATAATTAAAAATAAATTTTATGCTTATTAACTATTGCATTTTTTTAGTTTAGTTTCTAAAATTAATTTAAATAATTATTTTTTATTTTAAACATAGGCAAATAAGTTTAATTTATTTAATTTTGAATGATTGACTAAAGCAAATTGAAACGTAATCATAAAATTATGATTAAATAAGTATTCATTGATAGATCAAAATAGAATAATTTCTGCAGTTTTTGCATTGCATAACTATATAAAAGAAGCACAATTGGCAATTCAACTTTTAACATCATCAATCAAGATCTTGAATTTATACTTCTAGATGTATTTGAAAATGTTAAAGTTACTTCTACACAAGAAGGTATTAAAGAACTGAGAACTCGAGAGATGACAATTATTCGTGATAATATTGTTTCTAGTTTGATCGCAGTTAGACGTTATTCTTAAATTATAATAAACCTTTGCTTGAAATGATGATGCTGACTTTTTTTGCTCTATCTAAATTCTTATGAGAATATTAAAAAAATACTAATATATAATACTCATGTCCTTATAAATCTTTTTTAAAATCATACTCTCATAAGTCATTTTACACATAAACAACTAATACTAAATAGTTAATTTTACCAAATATCTTTAAATAAACAGCTGATGTTACTTCTGATCAAATCAGCTATATTAATCTATTGTCAAATAACTGCTGATAGGATCAGCTAACAACTAATGCAATTTGTTGATTGCTAAACAAAAAATTTTCTTCCAGTGGCTTTATAAGAAGAATCATTGTCGGTAATGAACTGAACAATATTTTTTGGTTCAACTTTATTCACAACTTTATCAAATATTTGAAATAGAATAATAACATTCTTAACACGGTCAGATGCATCAATAGACATAAAAAAAATTATCCCCTTTTTAGAATGAACCAAAAAATTAATTGTAAGTTCCCGTCTTCTATTTGCCCAACCGTTATACATGATTGAACACCTAAAAGTAGCTTAATTCATTCTTCTTTCATCTGAATAACTTTTTATTTTATAAACATGGTTACTCAGAAATTTACCTCTATAGTCATCAATTGAAAGAGCTTGTATCCTGAATCGTAAAAGGTAATAGCATTTACCATAGGCTAATAATAATTAAATTGGACAACATTGAATGTTATATCGAAATAATAGCACCTTTTAGTCACTGCCATATCTAAATTATGAGTCGTTTCTCTAAATTGTAAAATGCGACAGATTGAAGGTTGCACTCCAGGAGTTATTCATGGTGCGAAAAAATTAGATACTTTTATCTATTTTTCTAACATCAGGTGAAATATTTTCTTCTTATTGGGTAGAAATACTATCACCTTCAACATCTCCTCTATTATCTTGACCACCAACAAAAGAACTTCTACTATCAATTTTTTAATACAATCTTTATATTTAATCTTTCTAATACAGGATACTCTTGAAGCTAAGTCTTTATTTGTCATTTCATATCATAAATCTTTTTTTTTTTATAAAACCTTCTATCACCTTTGACCTGAACTAAATGTTTCTTTAATATGATGATTTTTTCATCTTTCAAATACTTGTTATAGTATAAATAAATGATATGATTCTTCATTACCGGAAACAATCTAGCATAAACTCAAGCTAAATCATTAAATCTTGCTAAAGTGGTTGAATTAACAAGAATACTCAAACTTCATTCGATTTATATGTAAAAATAAATAAAGAAATATATCAAAATTAACTTGATAGTTTCATTAAGTAAAAAAACATAAAGAAATAGATTAATAGTAGTTTCTCAATAATTCATGTTTAAACATAAAATCATCACTATAAACTATTTTGTGTAATTATATAATTAAAAAATAAACTCACAACTATAACTTATTTTGTATAATTATATAATTTAACCATAAATTCACAAGTCACAAATAAAATCATTTTGTGTTATTATATAATTCAACTATAAACTCATATCTATAATTTAATTTGTGTAATCACATAATTCAATTATAAAATTACATATGTAACTTATTTTGTATAATTACATAATTTAAAAATAACCTCACGTCATAACAAATTTCATCATCTTTTCTTACCTATGGATTGTATAACTTATTTTGTATAATTATGTGAGTCAACTATAAACTCTTAATTGTAATTTAATTTGTATGACTATTGATTAGTTTATTAAATAATCCAATCATATATATAAACTCACAACCATAATTCAATTTGTATAATTACGAATCATATAATTCAACCATAAATTAATTAATCTATTTTGATATTAAAAATTCA
>JAOQMS010044682.1:0-10030 GCA_027563885.1 Erythroxylum longipes | reverse complement strand
TTTACATGTGCAAAATTCACTATTCATGTGCATATATGAATGCATGAACATAGCAATACACTTTTAAACACTCCTAAACTGTTCCAAATTACTAATTTACCCTTCCCATTGGTGAGGGGATGTTACATAATCCACAGACACATAAGTAATATTCCATTCAAGATTCTCATAATCGGGTCAGTTTAGTAAATTTATTCTCTAATAAACACCCACATGTTTGTTTAAGTGTCTCCATACTTTAATCTATGGGATTAATTACTTTCTTCATAAGAAACAAAAAACATGTGCTAGTCTAACCATTTCATCAATACCCCATCTTGATGAAACTATGACTAGGATCATTTTAGGAATAATACAAAAAAATGCAATTCGAATCTCATAATTATAATCACATTATAATTTCTAATTGCCTAAAAATTATTCCATGAATTTTATCGTTATGATTAATAATTAAATAATTAACAAATACACAAAGATAAATAATGCCTTTTATTGAATAATAATAATGTCATATAAATAAATTTACAACCAAAATAAATTGCTGCAAGAGCATAAACAAACAAAGTTGTCCACCAAGAACGCTGATGTAGTCTTTAGATATTATCACCAGAACACCTCACGTGCAACAGCAAAAAAATCACTAACAATTATAAATGTTTCCTCACTGAAACGTTACGAACAATGGAGTTGCAAAATTCATGACAACTACTGGAATTTTTCGTACACAGTTACTCATAACCAATAGCCAAAATTACCACTTCATCAACATTAAAAATAGCCACTAAAGATTCATGTACACATCAGCAAAACCCAACCTTAATAGACATTTAAAGCGTAAGAAAACGCAGCTCTAAGAATCACACACAAATAATTTTTCAGCCCCCACGGGTTGTTGTGTAAAGATGGAAAATATGCAATTGTCATCAAAGATTATTTAACTCCTTAAAGTCAGTCAAGAACAACAGAATACGTAGCAACAATAATCACACACACCATCAGCTAAATCACATTAAACACACCATAGAAAGATAACTGCTTCGGTTTCCAAAAAAAGGACAACAACTCCAGTAAAAATGCAGCACAAAAACCTTTAACCAAGGGTCATAATACATACTTAAATTACCCAGCCAAGACAAAGCAACAGTAAGACTACCCAATGATCAATGCAGTAACAAGAGAGATGCTACACACACCTAAAATTAATCCACAATTGAACTCTACTAAAGTCATGCCCAAAACGAAATTCATAAAGAAGTTAACAGCTGTACACAAACACCCATCAATATGTGTTTTTTTTAATCACTAAGGACCCACCCAACTTAACAATCCTAAAGTTGATCTCTAGATTTCACACGATACACTTTAGCCCACACAAAACGTGATCCTTACACACATCAACTTAAGGTAGAGTTATATCACCCTTAAAACATTATCCAAGAATCCAAGCCAAATAAGAAGTATTGTTTTATCACACGAAAAGCCATCGTCCAGCTATCATTGACCAACCAAATCCAATGAATATTCTATCCCATTTAGTTTAGAGTTTGAACCAAATTAACATTATCTTGAAAGTCCAATTATCAAATAATGTCAAAATTGACAATAAGATACATAACATGTATTTTAACAATCTCCCCCTTTCTGACATTATTTGTCACATAATCAAAACTCTCCTTAAAGGAGATAATTGGACATATAACATCAAATTCACAACCATATGAGAACTCTCCCTTAATCAAATATCAAGTTCCAAATAACTTCCAAACGACATCAACTATCAATTTTGTCAAGTTCAAGAAACATCTAAAGAAACAATTATCCCAAAAAAGGAATTATCCAATCATCCAAATTTCTCTCCCTTGGGACAAAAAGTTATCAAAAAGTAAGACTAATAGTCACAAAGATACCTTGAAATCTCCCTTGAATAGAAAAATCGCCAAAAATAATTTGATATCTCCCCTTTGGGATAAAACAATGCCAAAATGAAGAATGCCTTCAACGCCAATCAATCTCAACGAATTAAAAAAACATAAAAATCAGCAGTAGGTGTAGCAGAAGAATCATAAGCAAGCCAAGATAACAATTTACCACCATTCAAAACACTAGCCAAAGTATCATTACTCACTTCAAAGTCATTCGCACATGACTAATTAAATTCAGAAGCCCCCAAAATGCATTTAAAGTGAAAAACCGTAGGGGTGTAGTAGTTTCGCAAAAATCTTCGATTTGTCGCAGTCATTTCTAGCATAATAAAATACTAGAAAAAAAATTAAACACACATATATAATCAACACCAAAATTTGGTAACACAGTTCGACACACCTTGCCTACGTCTGCGGAGCCCCTCACCTAGCTTAATTCTTTTACTAACGACAATAATTTTATACAAGTCTTTATTGAGCCAACACCACTCAAACCTTAACATTATCCCTCGTCCTCACAACCTGTGAAAGAATTTCACAACCATTAGTTCGACCACCTCGTACTAACCTCAACAGAGGATTTTCTCAAACAATGTTTAATGATAACAAAACAAACTAAACAACTAAAGTGATTAAATAAAATTCAAAATAAACGAAAACACTTGATAAAGAAAAGAAGAACAACTTCCTGATATGTTCAGCTCCACTAAAATAGATTTGAAAGTTGTCACACACATTGTGGGCTTATTCACGTAAATTCTAATACTAACTCACGGAGGAGTAACGACATCAATAGTGTAACGAACAACCAACCTTCAGTAGAAGATAAATGCAATCCACAAAATAACCCAATTGTGAAGCACATCAACGACACACCTAAAAAAGAAAGCACAACAAGACACACAGCCAAAGACTCAACCAGCATATTCAAATTGCCCAACAGATTCGGATAGAAATAAAAAAACACAGATGCAACCCCAACCTTTACGGCAATGATGTCTTTATAGCAATGATATATTTTTCTGCAATAATCAAAAGAGAACAACAATGGAAAACCATCGTAGACACATGCATAAGTTAGATAAGCTCTATACAAAGAAGTCTTCAAGACCATCTGCAAATCTAACAATTTTCTTCAATCACCCCATGTGATTCACATACACTTCTTCACCCAATCACTAAACCAAGCAATCACGCAACATCCCTCAAATCGCCAAAATAATTAAATCAAGGCTTCACCATTCACCCACGGCTGCAATCAATATTCCACCAAAAAATCACGAAAATCACTCACGTGTGTTATCTAGTTGTAGGGTCACACACGCACCAGAAGATGAAACTTAGAATCACACGCGTAACTACCACTGCAGTAGTCTACACAATCTTTCAATCAACTAACATGATTTATGATACACTCCCAATAAAAATAGACATCAATTTCACTTCAAGTCTTATCTTCAAATCCAATAATAATTATTTTAAAGACGCAATAATAAAAAATGCCAAAATTAAATAATGAGATATATTACAAATATCTTAACATAAAGAATCATAGTCCAACTTAATCAATCTCCTCATCACATAAACCATATGAACACAAATTGCCCAAATTCGTATAGGCCACTATATAAAGAGAAACCAAGATAAAACTTAAGAAACCCAAATCATAGAAAATCTGAATCTTACTACAGGTCTCCAATCAAGCATTAACATATTCTTGACATAACTCCGTAAATCAAAATTCAAAAGCAGAATTCTCAAATCATTGAGCATAGCCAGATTCTCACATCAAATGTACTATTCAATAAGTAAGGAAAAAGCTAGACAAACACTAATCACCTAAACCTTAGAAAACCCATAAAGATTCATAAAGCATAGATGTTAACTCCTTCGAACCGCCCCTTTTTTTTAAGAGACAATTGTAAAAACTGTAAGGGTGTAGCAGTTTTGCAAAAATCTTTAATTTATCGCAGTCGTTTCTAGCATAATCAAAAACTAGAAAAATTAAACACACAAATATAAATCAACACTGAAATTTGGTAATGTAGCTCAACACACCTTGCCTACATCTGTAGGGCCCTCACCCAGCTTAATTCTTTCACTAACGAGAATAGTTTTATACAAGACTTTACACTGAGCCGACACCATTCAACCCTTGACACTATCCCTCGTCCTCACAACCCGTGAAAGAATTTCACACCCAATAGTATGAACACCTTATACTAACCTCAACAGAGGATTTTTTCTCATCGATCTTTTAATGAAAAAATAATAAACGAATTAACTCAAGTGATTAAAATAACAAAGAATGAAAGCAAATACACTTGAGATAGAAAGAAAAATCTTCCTAATGTTTTCAGCTTCTCCAAAGACTAATGTGAAAGTTGTTTCATATAGCTTGGCAAGGAAATTTTGAAGCATGAGTATAGGATCCTCTACATGTGAGACCTATTGCTCATGAAATTTGGGATCCTCATTTTGGTTAACCGGCTGTGGAAGCGTTTACTCGAGGGGGTGCTCTTGGCCCAGTGAATATCGGTTATTTGGGTATTTATCAGTGGTGGTAAACAAAAAATCAAATGGATTCAAGTGAGGTTTTCTAGAAAGTGTTAATATGCTAGACCCATGTTGTGAGTTGTTTCATGCCATAAATAGACTTGAATACTCAGGAAATTCATTGGGCAGGCAGATTTGCACCTCTTACAACTGACACAGTCCTCTGTTCTTATAGCAAAAGCAATTTGCTTAGCTTTACATCCGTCCCAAAGTATCATTTCTAATACATCTGTGGAGAGGCTCAAACACATTATTCAATCCTTTCTTCGACTTGGAATTGATTTCAAACAATTCTTTTTATTTTATTTCCTTTTTCATATAAATATCCAAAAAAGGAGATTTGGGTTGTCGGTTGTCATTTAAGATAGGAATTTAGTACATAGGTATAAAAATATATATATATATATATAGGGTTAGCCTTTATTTTCTCTTTTATGTAGTTTTGGCGGAAGGATTCCTTTACTTTACTTCATTTTACTAATGCAAGGCAGTCAACTCCATTTGTTAAAACAATTTCCATTAAGTCTCTGAACTTATCCTTTTTTATGTCTTTATAAACTTTTGTTTGTTTTCAAAAAATAGGATTTGAATTCTTAGTGCATAACATTAAAAAATAAATTTAAGCTTGGATCGAGTGGAATAAATGGATAGAGCCCTACAGCTCTAATTATAGGGAAACAAACAAGCTATAAGCTTCCATTCTTAATTTGAATTTGAATGATTTTCCAACCTAATTAGGTGTTAAAAATATATTAGTGCATGATGCGAAAAATCTTTTTTCATGAGCAGATTCTCTAATTTTTTAATGAATCCATTTAGAAATCCTAATTTAAAGTGGCTCTTTCGTTCATTCATTGGAAAGAGGGATTTTCTTCAAATTTGAGCAATTGAGACATCCAGAAACAATGTTTTTTTATTCATTCGTTTACTCTTTCTTAGGCTAATTCTATATTCTTTCTAAATTCAAGGGCTAACTGATGACTCATAAATAACAAAGAAGGAATAGATTCAGAAATTTGAAACCTTGTACTAGAACTTACCAATTGAAACTGCCATATTCAACTGCTGGAATTTTTTGAACATCATCTCCAATATTGACAGCCACTAAAATAGACATAATCAATACCCAATCAGCCTACAAAAGCCACTAAAATGATCAGGTAAGGCGGTTACTAAAATCACAAAAACTTCTAGAAATTTTCGTACACCAAAATCAGAAAAACCAGCTACACAGGGTTTATGTATGTATCAGAAAAACCCAGAAAGAGACAAATCATAGTCCAAAAGAGAAATGTTGCACGTATACATTCACGACAACGTAACTATAGAAAAACACAGCATTCTTACTCACCAATCAACCAACCAAATCATGGTAACCTACAAGTAAAACAATTGCAACTATGTTTCAAAAACAATTTGTCCAGTTCGATCCTTGAAGAAGTTGGGCTTCTAAGATCTCTCTAAGTTCTTGATTTGTCAGAAAATACATTGACCGGAACAATCCCCACGTCTGTTAGGAACATGATAAGCTTAACAGGTCTTGCGCTATTTCAGAATAGACTATCTAGATCAATCCTTTCTAGATTAGGAGAACTCGAGTCCCTTGTTCATATAAAGCTATTCATGAATGAACTTTCTGGTCCCCTCCCCAAGAACATGAACAATTTCACACAATTGACAGCTTTTCTCTTATTAGAAAATAGACTTACCGGTAATTTACTTGATGACATATGCATTAGAGGTTCACTCCACTATTTCACTATAGACAGAATCAGTAAAGTAGGTTGCAAATAATTGATTTATTTCACATACTATTAACGCGTTACAAGAGCAATATATATATACAAAGGAAAGCATAACAGAGTATCTAAAGTATCTAAGTACAACTATTCAAATATACAAAAGAAGGGATATCAAGAGAGATATGCAGAAACCACATATATGAAGAGAGATATGCAGAAACCAGATAAACTAACGTTTGTCTGTTAACACACGCTGAAAAGCTGAAGGTGGAAGATCGTGCAACCAAAGCTTGGAAACAAAATAACGATGCTAAGAAGAAGAGAAAGCCTTAGTGAGAACATCAGTAAGTTGATCCTCGGAAGACAGATCACCAATAAAAAGCAACTTTGTTGAGATTAAATCACGAACAAAATGAAATCTATTTCAATATGTAATCGGATTAGAGGACAAGAAAATAGCGCCAACATTATCACACCAAACATGGGGTGATCTCTAAAAATAGATACCTAAGTCTTGAAATAGTCTGATCAACCATTTTAATTCCATACAAACATTATCCACAACCTTAAATTCAGACTTAGTGGAGGATCTGGCCACAGTCTTATGTTTGCCAGATTTCCAAGCAATGAGATTGGAGCCAATGAAGATAAGAAAACTACCTATTAATTTCCTGCCATCTGGGCAGCTGACCCAATTAGCATCACTATAGGTTGTGAGGTGATCAAAAGAAGATGGAGCAATGAATAAGCTTAAAGCTGCAGTTCTATATAAATAGCGCAACAATCATTTAAGGGCTTGAAGATGAGTTGTGGTCGGTTGATGTAAGAATTGATATTGTTTCTAAACTGCAAAGGAGATATTTGGGCATGTAAGAGTGACATACTGTAAAGCTCCACACAATTGACGATACTCAGTGGCATCTTCAATGGACAAAGCTTCACCAACAAACTTAGACAATGGAACACCATAAACCACAAGTGTAAAACAGGGCTTAAAAGCATGCATACTCATTTTTGTCAAAAGCTCAAGAATATATGATCTTTGAGATAGTAACAAGATATTATTGTGGGAAATCACTTCAACACCCAAGAAATGATGAAGGGTGCCCAAATCCCTTAAGGAAAATTCACTAGAAAGCTTGTGAATAAGAGAAGTTATAAAAGCATAGTCATTACGCGTAAGAATCAAATCATCAACATAAACTAAAAGGAAACAAGTGAAGTGGTCAAGGAGGTACACAAACAGAGAGGAATCTGCATGTGAAATGATAAAGCCAACCTGAAGTAAAAAGGCACTTATAAGTTGATACCACGCACGCAGGGCTTACTTCAACTTGTAGAGAGACTTCTGCAACTTACAAACAAAATTAGGAAATCATTTATTAACAAAGCCCTGCAGTTGAACCATATAAAGGGTTTCATCCAAATGCCCATTAAGAAAGGCGTTGCAAAAGTCTAGCTACCGAATAACCCATCCCTTAGAAATAGCCAATGATAAAATAGAATGAATGGTCATCAGCTTTACAACCGGACTTAAAGTTTCAAGAAAATCCAAGCCATACTCCTGTGTGTACCCACGAGCCACTAAACAAGCTTTAAACTAATCAATAGACCCATCAGCATGTTGCTTAATTTTGTAAACCTAGCGATTACTAATGACATTAACATTGGGAGGGCAGAACATAAGCTCCTAGGTCTAATTACGTTGAAGAGCATTAAACACCAATGCCATAGCTTGCTACCATTTCAGAAAATTTTGAGCTTGGGTGAAGGACATGGGTTTGGAAACAATGGGGAAGGGAAGGTCTAATGTAGACAAGCATATTTGGGTGGTTTAGGAGGGGGTAATTTGATGGGATGTGTTATGGTGAGGGTTTGGTTGGCAGATAAAGGAGGGATGGATGGTTGTGCCGAATCGGGTGGGATTGGAGGCAAATCAAGGTCCACAAACAAATTGATGCCATTCGAGTTAGAGGTAAGTTGAATTGAAGAGGACAATTAAGGATTAGAAGGTTGTATATGAGTGGGAAGAGAAGGTGAAGAAGATGGGGGATTGAGATTAGTGGAAGAAGAATTGAAGTAGAAGAGGGAGAGGAAGAACTAGAATTGAAGTAATGTAAGGAAGGAGAGGTATTTGAAGGAGGAACAGCCGGTGGATGAATAAGTGAGCTTATAGGTAGTGTGACTTGAAGCCAAAGACTGGAGTTTTGTAGAGCCTAAACTTGTGAGGCAACAATAGAGTTGGAGACATGATGGAATGGAAATAGAGACTCATCAAAGTCAATATGTCGGGAAAAATATAATTTTCTAGTATCCTTGTCAAATACATCGGTACCCTAAATGATGAGGAGAATAACCTAGCATATTTGGTGGTTGGCAGATGAAGGAGGGGTGGATGGTTATGCCGAATTGGGTGGGATTGGAGGCAAATCAAGGTCCACAAACAAATTGATTCCATTTGGATTAAAGATATGTTGAATTGAAGAGGGCAATTAAGGATTAGAAGGTTGTATAAGAGTGGGAGGAGAAGGTGAAGAAGATGGGGGATTGAGATTAATGGGCAGAAGAATTGAATTAGGAGAGGGAGAGGGAGAACTAGAAATGAAGTGACGTAAGGAAGGAGAGGTACCTGAAGGAGGAACAACCAGCGGATGAGCAAGTGAGATTATTGGCAGTGTGAATTGAAGCCAAGGATTGAACTTCTATGGTGGCTAAACTTGTGAGTCAGTAGTAGAGTTGGAGACGCGATGGAATGGCAATAGAGACCCATCAAAGTCAGCATGTCGGGCAAAATATTGTATCCTTGTCAAGACATCGGTACCCTAAATGATGAGGAGAATAACCTAGGAAACAACATTGTTTTTTATGAAAAGAAAATTTATTTTTGTTACAAGGATGAAGTAGATGATATATCGCACACCAAAGACTCGAAGAAAAGTATAATCAGGAGATTTGTTGAAAAGGACCTAAAAAGGAATGTGACTAGATAAATAAGTAGATGGAAGATGAGTAGTAAGAAGAATGGTAGGTTCAAAAGTGAATTGCCAATATTTAAATGGAGAACCAAAATAGCCTAATAATGTGACGCTAATATCAATGATATGTCTAATTTTCCTCTCTGCTTTGCCATTTTGCTCGTGTGTATGGGGACATATAATTCTATGAAAGATGCCATGGTTTTGAAAATTTTTATGTAAGGAGTGAAATTCACCACCCCAGTCTAATTGAAATTGTTTGATGGGACGAACGAACTGTTTTTCAACTAAGGTTTTAAATTGAAAAAACATATGGAAAACTTCACTCTTACATATCATAGGAAATAACCATGTAAATAAAGAGCAATCATTTAAAAAATGACAAAATATTTATGTCTAGAAGAAGAACAAATAGGAGAGGGTCCCCAGACATATAAATAAATCAATTCTAAAGGTTGAGTACTTCGATTCTGAGTTAAAGGCAAAGAAGTTCTATGTAATTTACATAAACAACAAGAGGAACATTTATATGAAGAACACTTAAAAGAAGAACATGGTAATTGAAATTTACGAACTAAACAACTAAGAGTTTGAAAATTGGGATGTCTGAAACGAGTATGCCAATCTTCCAACGTAAGTAATGACGCAGCGTAAAAGCGCTCAAAGGAAAATAAACCTTAATTAGGTTTAGAGAAAGTCTGCAATTTGATTCAAAATAAGCTACCTAACAAAATAACATCGTTTCCCTTATATAGGCGGATGGAAAATAACAAAACATGGAAATAATAAAATAGTCCTCAAATAATTAAAATGGCAGTTTGACCCCCTAATTCCA
>JAOQMS010044681.1:0-35059 GCA_027563885.1 Erythroxylum longipes | reverse complement strand
TTATGACTTAATGATTGATTATCACCCAGGGAAGGCTAATGTAGTAGCGGATGCACTGAGTAGAAAATCGACTATGGTACATATGGAGACAGTGTGTATTCCTTTGTTGAAGGAATTAGCCAATCTCAGAGTGACATTGAGACAAGCTGAAGCTGATTGTATATTGGCAAACTTTAGAGTACTGCTAGTATTGAATGAAAAGATTAAGGAATTGCAGGAATATGATGGGTTCTTGAGCAGGATCAGAAAAGAGATTAAAAATGATAAACCTTCTAAAATAGAGGTAAGGGAAGATGGATTGATGCTGGTAGGGAACAGACTATTTATTCCTGATATACAAAGTTGAAAGATGAAATTCTTAATGAGGCACACAATGCGCCTTACGCAATGCACACAAGAAGTACGAGAATGTATAGAGATTTGAAGGAACATTTCTGGTGGAAAGGAATGAAGAGAGAAGTTGGAAAATACACTAAAAGATGCTTAGTGTGACAGCAAGTTAAGGCTGATCACCAAGCACCTTCGGGCAAGATTAAACTTATGTCTATTCTTGAATGGAAATGGGAGAAGATTATGATGGATTTCTTGATGGGATTGCCAAGAACTAGCAGGAAGCATAATGCAATATGGGTGATTGTTGATAGGCTAACTAAGTCAGTACATTTCTTACCAATTAAGCAGACGGATTCTTTGAATGTGTTGGCCAATAAATACATAGATGAGGTAGTCAGACTTCACGGGATTCTAAGTTCGATAGTCTCAGATAGAGATCCCAGGTTCACCTCTAGGTTTTGGGAAAGCTTGCAAGAGGCTTTGGGAACTAAGTTGCACTTTAGTACGACTTTCCATCCACAGACTGATGGACAATCGGAGAGAACAATACAGACTTTGGAGGCAATGTTGAGAGCTTGTGCTGTGGATTTTAAAGGCTTATGGGACGATCATTTGCCTTTAATTGAATTTGCTTACAATAATTCCTATCACTTGGGAATTCAAATGGCACCTTATGAAGCTTTGTATGGTAAGAGGTGCAGAACTCCTATTTGTTGGGATGAGGATGGTGAAAGGAGGCTTTTAGGTCCTGATTTGGTACAAGTTACTATTGACAAGATTAAATTAGTGAAAGAGAGACTTAAAGCAGGTCAAGATAGGATGAAAAGTTACGCAGATGCACATAGAAAGGAGATGCAATTTGAAATTGGAGACAAAGTGTTTCTTAGAGCTTCTCTATGGAAAGGGGTTTTGAGGTTTGGTAAGAAGGGAAAGCTTAGTCCGAGATACATAGGCCCTTATGAGATCATTGAGAGGATTAGGCCTTTAGCATATAATTTAGCTTTGCCACAAGAATTATCTAAGATTCACAATGTTTTCCATGTATCGATGTTGAGGAATTACCGATCAGATCCTTCACACATAGTTCAACCTTCAGAGGTTCAGTTAAGGGAGGATTTGACATTTAAGGAGCAACTAGTTGAGATCCTAGATTCGAAGGAAAAGGTTTTGAGAAATAAGATTGTAAAGCTAGTTAAAGTTCTGTGGAGGAACCATTCAATGGACGAGGCAACATGGGATCCTTTGGAAGTAATGAAGGAGAAGTATCCACACCTCTTCAATGACTCAGGTAAGAATTTCGAGGACAAAATTCTTTTAGAGGAGGAGAGCTATTAGATCCTGACTTTTTTAAATTGCTTATTGTTTGTTTAATTATTTATTGATATTGTTTGTTCGGTTAATTATTTATTTTTAGAATTGGGTCATAAATTTAGTGGGCCTAAGTAGAAATTAGAATTTTAATGTGCATGTTACAATTAAATTAGAGTATGGTATTGAGAAGATTAAAGGAGTTAGTAGATGGATTAAATGAAAGGAGGGGCAAAACTGGAAAGGGTAAGTGAGGGGCAATTTTGGAAGAATAAGCTAAATATGAGACTTGAAATAAGAAAGAAAAGAAGAAAATAGAGAAAGTCGTGGAAGAGAAGAGAGGAAGAGAGAAAAACACGGGAGAGAAAAAGAAGAAGAAAAATCGTGGGAGAAGAGAGAAGGAAAAGAAGAAGAAAAGAGGAAGAATCATCTTGGTAAGGTAAGTTCCATGTTATTTTCTTCTTGTTTGGTTTGAAAAAGGAAGTAGAAAAAAATTGGTTTCTGTGTAGGGAATGAATGTGGAAGAAGATGGTTTAAGGGAACCCATTTGATCTTAGGGTTTCTAAGTTAGGTTTTGGATTTTCTAACCTAGATAGACTATGGGTAGGTTAAGTTTGAGCTTGATTTGTGTTAATTTCATTTTGTTGTGATTATGGAAATTTTGGGGATTTCCATTTGAATTGGAATTTAATGGGAAATTGGTTTGTTTTAGGAAATCAAGAAAATCCTACCCAAGAGCAAAGGGAAGGGCCAAATTGAGTTTGGATTTTTAAGAATAATAAGGTGGGTAATTTATTTAAAGTTATTGTGTAATAAGAAAAATGCCTTGTGTGTATGTTGTGTGTTAAAATGATTTGCTTTGAAATATGATGATGTGGAAATTTGAATTATGATGTATGACATATGATAAAAATTGAATTGTGAGTATAATTATGTTATGCCTTGGAATTGTATCATGGCATTTCGATTAAATGGAAAGAAGAAAAGTATGAGAATATAAATTTGTGATTGATTGAATTGAGCATGAAAATTGATTATGTTTGGGCGAGAGAGGAACCATTTTGTAGTCACGTGCACGTCGACATAAAGCCTTCTCCCGACTACCCACTTGTGGCACACGAGATTCGAAAAGTAGACTCGTTTCGTTCACGGAGTAAACTTTGGTTTCTCTGTTTTGTTCCACAGAACCCTCGAGCCATTTGTTTGTGTATTTGCATTTTGATTTTTTAAGTTATGATGCAATTTGAGTTTTATGCTTTGATGTTAAATTACATCCAATATGTCCTATACGATGATGAATTGAATTATAAAATGTGAATTGGAATTGTAAATGCAGAACTGTCATTTCTAGATTGAGATAAGAAGTGTATGCCTATATGAATGTTCATATATATATATATATATGTTTGATTGTGTGGCTCGTTGCCAATGGCTATAAATATATTAGTCACTTAGCTGTGTAGCTTAACCTAATTTTTCCCTCCTCAGGTTTAGAACGAGAAGATTAGCAATCCTTGAAAGGCATTCAGAACTCTAAGATAGCTAGAAATCTTTTATACTAAGCTAGTGACTTTTTTTTTTTGGATAGCTTTATAGGCATATCAAACATGAGCATCCTTTTGTATTTTGTTTCAAGTTAATGTGCATGTTGATATGTAACTAAAGCTATGTACAAACTTCGTTTGATTCGATAATGAGATTTAGAATTTAAGAAGTTCTTTGCATATGTTTGTATTGATCTTTTGGTTGAGTTGTAAATGCAATTAGACATCTTATTTGAAATATGTATTATCATAATATTTAGTAATTGAGGAGTACAACTAATTGTCTTTAGTGGAATGACCTTTAGTCAATAAGCCAGAATTAATTCTAATGAGATTAAATTAATTCTGGGCTTATTGGAGCTTGAATTATCTAAGTCCAATAGGATTCCCCACTTGGCTTCAAGGAAGGTTATCAAGTAAAGTAAGAAATATAAATGGAGGTTTTAAAGCCCATGACTGAATGTTGGGCTTGCACTAATTAATGGTTAATTAAAAGCCCAAATGAACATTTGGAATTGGGCTAGACTTTCGTTTAATTTGATTAATTTGATTAATTAAATTAAAACAAATTTCTTAAAGAAATGGAAGGTGCAATCTCAATTTTATTAGGGCTAAATGTGCAGCTGCATAGTTAGCATTGAATTGTTAAATAAATATGGCATTTATTATGCTTTATCATCATTAAATGGAGTAATGATCTTACCATGAAATGGTTTAATGGTTGTCTTTTAATGATGGCATGTAATGTAACCTTTTAGCATTCATTTGATTAAAATGAAAGAGGTGCATTTGATGGATCATCTTCCTTCTTTCATCACTAAAACCGAAATTGACATGTCATTTTAGGTTATTGGTCTTTTCATATAGCCATCTTAAAACAAATGAGTACGTGCCTTCTTCTTCTTCTCGTTGAGTTTTCCTAAGGGTTCGTTCCAGTCGATTGATATCTAAGTCTAACATTTTTGCTATATAACTCGAACCTCTCATGACTCTTATGTTCATGCAAGAGAACGAATTCTGAAATAACACAAAAGAACGAAAAAAAAAATTAAAAAGTTAAACTAACGCCTTAAACTATAGAACAAAACTATTGCCTCCCCGACAATGATGCCAAAAAGTTGATCGTAAGTTCCTATATGATAAATTTTAATATTTTTAACCTCGGTTGCGTAGTACCTATTCCACGAGGAGGAATAATCTAATCCTAAAATCTAAGGCTTAACTTAAATTTGCAGTAATTCACAATAAACAACTAAGGCATAAATTATTTAATTAAGCCTCCATCTTCAGAGGAGATGACACCCACCAGTAGAAACACCATCATTGGGTGAAGAATACATGTTTGGAGCATCGAGGAAGGATTGAAGACAAGGATGATCATCAAGATTGGGCAAAATAGCATATCAACACCAAAATTCTAGATTTTGGCAAAGATGAGGAGTTTTATATTCAATTTTCTGTCAGTTTGATTTCTTCCTTTCTTCATAAAAATGATTTATTTGATTGTTGGTGATGTTATGGAGACCATGTTAGGCTAATTTCATATTAGGGATTGCTTTTGAATTATTTTTTCAAAACTTATATTTTATTTGATTGAATGAAGTGTCTTTAATGATTGTTGTTCTTATTTATCATCTTGCAACAAATCGAGAGTGTGAGTGAGATGAGATTCGTGCAGGATGGCACAACGAGAATTGGTGAACTATAGACTAGCAATCATTATGTCAATTGAATAATTAGAAAAGAGATCTCGATTAGTCAATTGATCACCCATAGGATAACTTAATTACTAGTTGAATCAGTAAAGTCATTAGGTAGGTTGAGAGATCACTCAATTGATTCCCGATAATTAGATTAAGGCAAAATAGTTACACCTTAAGAAAGGGTAATTAGTACATTCGAAAATCTAGGGTAAGACACAATTCAATCAATAAAATAGGAAGGAGACAAAACAAGGAAAAAGTAATCTCTAGCATTTAGATTCTTGAATTTAGATTTTCTGCAATTACGATATTGTCCATTGTTTATATTAGTCTCTTTTAATTGTAACTTAATTTTTTAGATTATTTGCATTTCACAATTTAGTTTCTTAAACAAAGTTGTGTCTAAATTAAGGGATGTTTAGACATCAATCCCGGTGGGATTGATATCTGCTCTTTTTACTACAGGTTATGACTCGTGCACTTGCGATTTTTTAGCATAAAACAAGTAGATAGGTATTACCGTCAACAACAATCAATTTCAAGAATTAAGTTCGAAAATATAAACAAGATAGAAATTGCACAACCAAATCAAGAATCAACCTAGGAACTATCAATTGAGTGAAAGGGGATTTAATCCGACCTTAATGAAAACCTAATTGATTATGAAATTATTGAATTACCGAGTCTAGATGATCTTATGGTAGATTACTCTCTCTCGAGTTATAATCTTTAATCCTAATTTATAAACCCTAATTAGATTATGGAATTGCAAACTCTTGATTAATAATTCATCTAAAACCTAAATTAGATCTAAATTTGTCCAATAACCTATCAAAAACCTATGTACGATCTCTCTTTACACAATTTTACCGGTTTGATTCAATTCTTAATTTATTAAATTACCTAAGCCTCATTAGACCAATTTAATGATTTTCACTTGGTTCACTGTATCAGTTTGTTATCGAATTATAAAGTGCAGAAATCAAATCACAAATAACTCAATAAAAATGCAATTAATCAACTTTCATTAATATCAAAGACAAAATTCCCTAAGGTGAGTATAGACATATCTCAACATTCAATGAATCTATTCTCAACAACTATCTTAATTCTATACATCAATAAAACTGTAAACAAAGTTGGAAAATACGATCAGAACCGATGGTGGAGGTAGCAACAGTGGGAAACCTCCTGTTCTGAGAAGTACTTCATGTACGCTTCTTCTTCGTGTCTCTCTTCTTTCGTTTCCTTCCTTAATCTTTCGATAAAGCTCTCTAGGGTTGGGATGTGACTTATACAAAAGCTCCTATCTTTTGTTCTTCATCTTCTTTAAATACCTTACATCCTTGGGGTTTTTTTGCGGTCGAAACGATCCGAAAAATCCTTCAAAACGGTTTGAAAAACCCTTCAAAACCTGACTTTTCCTCTTTTTTGTGTGTCTGCCCGATACAAACCACGATCATGGCCTAGGGCATAGTGGCTCAAATGTTTTAGTTACGATTATGCCCTATTGTGTCACGATCGTGGGCTGTGGTTTCGGCTCTAAAATCTTCGAAACTTCTATGTTCTTCTTTGTTGGCCTTAAAACATTAACAAAAACATCAATGTACCTCAAAAACATAATATTTAATCTCAAAGACTTATAATAAACCATAAAAAAACACTTAAACACATAAACTAACATAATTCTAACCTAAGCATATAATAAACACTCAAATTAATAGTTGATACATAACAAATTAATCCCTAAAACATGATGCAAATCAAACTATCAGAGAGCTTGCGACTGAAGAAGAGTGAATAGTAGGGTGATCCAAAGAAGTTTATTCGTCACATCACAAATTGAAGCGTGGATAGGAGAACAGAAGAAAGCTTACGACAGAAACAAAGGGAGAGCAACTGGGGTCTTCAATAGGGTTATCAATGGGGGCTGCAACATTTTTCGGGAGAGACCCATAGAAGGCTAAGTTCTCGACACCATTTTTGAGGTGACAGTAATACACGACCTGGGTTAACTATATTTCTTTGCTTTTATTGTTTATTTATTTCATTAGGAATTGATTATGTTTTCTTGTGTAAATTGATTTGGGTTATATGTATGGATAATCTAATTTTCATTGCTATTTAGTTATTTGTGTATAATGTGAAAGTAGGTTTTTAATGCGTTCATTGAATCATTTAATTGCAAAAGAATCGCTAGAATTTTGATATAATCCGTAATTGTTTTGTTGAAATTCATGTGTAACAACTGATGATTCATATCATTAGGGATAACATGACCTAGGTTAAATGGCGCATCGTATATGATTGTTGCCTTGATTAATTGGTTTTCCTCATTTGTAATGCTACTACCTAATTAAATCTACAGATCATATCTTAGGTTTAGTTAATGAGCGTATCTTGATTAAACAAAACCTAAGGGAAAACTTAGGTTAATTATTAACCCATGATTAGTAGTTTCTAGGAGAGGTTAGAAAACAACAAATCCATGAAATATGTTTAATTAGGGTGTAGGCCAAGATTGAACGAAAGAACCAGGTCCCTATCAAATTCCCCACTTTTATCATTTTTCGCATGTTTTCTTGAATTTGTTTTCATTAGGTTAGTTTTATGTTATTTTCTTACTCTAAAATCCAAACCCCCTTTTTGCTAAACACCAATTAATTTCATTTCAACAACTTTTCACACGTTCTCTTTGGGATAGACCTAGACTCACACTTTATAGTAATAATCTAGTTATTTCATTTCGACTAGCGTTACGATGCGCTGTTCGGGAATCAACCTAGCTTTGGTTTGATTATTAGATGGAAATTATTCCTTTATTTAATATGAGTGAAACGCTTTGCTTAGTTTAAGGATTCCAATTAAGACTAAGGTAAATAATATCATACAAAATGCGGATTGGGGTTGTAATTTCATAGCTGCTTATACCACAAAGCATTGCTGAATTCATAGGTTTTATTATTAGTCTAAATATTTCTATCCTATTCCCTCTGGTTGATAGTTTAAAGTTATTCAACCTATGATTTCCAAGTATTAGCTAGCTATCCCCTAAGGGAATAATAATCGGTTGTTTAGCTATTAAAAATGGACTAAAAATGAAGGGCATATGGTATGGAAGCTCAAGAAGCTTTAATCTGAACTGTCTTTTGAGTAAACTTGATATTGAAATAGTTCCACATCTATTTTTTCAATGCAATTACTCTTGAACTATCTGGAATCAAATACAAAATAAAATGCAAATCTATTGCTCATATAATTTATGGATAAACACAATCTAATGTGCCGAAAGAATGTATACACATTTAAACAAGGATGGGATCATTCTAAACACTACTTTTGGTTACACGTTATGTTTAATCTAGAGGGAAAGAAACAATAGATTATACAAAGGACTAGAGACGGATGACCTAATGTTGGGGGCTCTATTGATAACTAGATCAGGGAAATTCTACTACCTTGTGATACTCAATCCAAAATTAATTAAAAAATTAAAAGTCTATAGAAGATCTAATGTTTCAAATTGTATTTGAATTGAAATATATTTTTAGTAAAGTTTGTATGGCATAATGTCAAACTAGTTTTCTTTTCATTTTCCATTTTCTAAACTTAATTTAAGCTAATAAAATTCATTCATTTTATAGGAAAAACATTTCTTAAGCATATTACTCTTATGTTACTGCATAAGAATGGTTCCCTAATTTAAGACCCAGTCTCTATCACTTATACTTATTACCCTAAACCAACTAAAGTTTGGCAACCAACATAGAGGAAATTTTTCCAGAAGTGAGTTCTGGGAACTTAAAAACTTATATCTAGATGATCTTGGAGTTAGCAAGAATGATGTGTGCTTAATTGTTTATACATTCACTTCTTAACACTTAGCGATTATTGTTTTGAAATGGTTAAGATACTCATTTTAGCTCATGTTTGATTATAAGTACAATTTCGAAGCATAAAAGCACCTTCCTTGAGCCAAAATTTTAATGTTCATACTCAATCATCATTATGGAACAAGAAGAAGAAGGATTAAAGTGAAGAGGAGACAAGAAAATGCCATAACATGAAGAGTATATGATGCAGTACAAAAAGCATAGCCATGCACTTTCACGATTTGGGCGTTGTAATTAAAGTGAATCTTTAAGTGCACCGCTATACTCCTAACCATGCATAATGCCTAGAAACCTAATTTCTAGTATAAATATAACATTTTGACAGTAAAAAGGGAAGGAATCAATTTGGGACATTGTGTAAGATAAAAACTTACTCTTTCAAGACACCAACAGAGGACTAAATTTCCTAACCTCATTTCGGAGGTGAAATTAATTCTTAAAGTCACTTTTAATTATATCTTTTCATTGTTTAATATTGAATTCATCTCATTATGGATTGATGTCATTATTTTATGTTGATTGATTCGAGTATTGTAAAGATGATCTGAATGTGTTTGTCGAATTTTTTATTACAAACCCATTTCCAGAATCTTCAATATAATTTGTAATCATTATATTTTAGATTCGTTTATAGCTACTAATGTTGTTGGTTCATTAGGAATAATGTAACTTAGATTAGATAACCTGAACTGGTGTGGTTACTACCTATATTGGTCTACTTTCCATTTCATAATATCACTACCAATTAAATATAGAGAGATTGTTCTAGGTTATTTGTTAGTTAGGTTTAATTAAAGATATCGTTTTAATTAAACATGATCTAAGGGAAAATTGAGATTAACAAAACTCATTGTTAGTCTATGATCAATAGTTCTAAGAGAGGAGTTAAACATTATAATAGTGAAATATGTTTAATTGTGTGTAGGTTGAGATTGATCCAAGAACTAGATTTTACACATATTCATCACTTTATCACTTTGGCTGTTTTCTATAATTTGGTTTCATTGGTTTAATTTTACTTTATTTTTCTAAATAAAGTAAAAATCCAAAACCCCCTTTTATTTCTTTAGCATTAATTATTTTCATTGCAAAAATTAAACATACATTATCTGTGGATACGATCCTGACTTATTACAACTACAAATTTTAATATGTAGGGTAAGGTAAATTTTATAATGCACTCGACATGCACTGTCAAATTTTTATGCTATTGTTGGGGAGTATGGTGTTTTAGTTTTATTTTTTATTTTAATTGGTGTTTTATGTTTATAAATTTGTTTATAATCATTTCTTTTAGTTATTTGATAATCTTTACATATTTGTTAATGTTGGTGTATGGTAGTGACAAGATCTCCTCATAAAGAACTTTTACAATTTAATCCAGAGACCGAGAGGACATTGTGATGATTAAGAAGGGAAACAAGAACAACTTCAGAAGTGGAACAAGATCTTGAATTCGAAGAAACAATTTCAAATCCAAGAACACTAAGAGTGTTGGCTTCACTATACTTAACCCAAAGGAACTTATTCATTACATTTCCTAATTTTACTAAGCATGCTACCTTTGAACTTCAGTCTGGATTAATTTGATTGTTGCCTAATTTTCATGGCCTTGCAGGTAAGGATGCTCATAAACATCTTAAGCAGCTGGATGTGGTATATAGGGGTGACATATGAGCAAATCATATTGAGGGCTTTCCCATTCTCACTGAATGATACATCAAAAGATTTGTTATTTGATCTACTTACTGGGAATGTGAACACTTAGATAGAGATGAATAGGTTTTTTTTAAGAAAAATATTTTCCAACATCAATGATTGTAAGTATACAAAAGCAAATTTGTGCCATAAAGCAACAAAACAGAGAGTCCCTTTACAGGTACTAGGAATGCTTCATGAAGTTATGTGCTAGATTTCCACATCATAACATCTCAGAACAATTTCTTATCTAGTATTTATATGAAGGATTGCTACCTATAGAGAGGAGTTTGGTTGATGCAGTGAGATGTGGGGTGATATATTTTTAAATGTTGATTCATTTGATATATAACACTTAGTGATTAATGCCTTAGAAATGATTAGGATACTCACTTTAGCTCATAGTTGATATTAGGTACATTTCGAAAGTGAAGGAGCTAAGGCAACACGAAAGCAAGTCCATTGAAGCCATTTTCTTAAGTTCGACACTCAATTGATTCATGGATCATGAATAAGAAGAAGATTACAAGAAAAGGAGATAAGATAGAGTATACAAATAGATAATGAACATTGTTTCATGGTTGTCCCATTTCTTTTAACCCAGTTATTATTTTAAAGAGAATGGTGTGACAGTTAGGATTTTTGGAGAAAAATGATCACTCTTACAACCATGAGATCATTTAACATGAATGAGAAACAATGAATAAGGGAAATGCATATAAGGTATGTCAGTTTTCATGCCACATCTCCTTTCCATATCTAATTGTTACATTTAAGCTATAAAGAGATGTGTGGTGTGTTGGTTGCACTTGGACAAGTATGGGAGACTTGAAAATGCAAGACACCTATCCATTATATTTAACCTATCTATTGGAATATAAGGAGCAAAAGAGTGGACATCTAGATGAAGGAAAGATGCAATTTTCGGCAACTAAGAAAAGGCTACAGCTAAAGAGCAAAAAAAAAGTGATACATATTGCATAGGATCATATATATATCATGTGAGTTACCAACTATTATTCAATGTTTAAATTACCATAAAAATAAAGAGAAATGGGAGTGTTTCGTATGAGTTAAAAAAACGTGAGTGTGTGAGTGTTGCAAAGAGGTGGAAGAATAAAAATGTGGGAGAGCTAGAATTGAAGGCTAAAGTGAAAACACAACACTTGTCCATTTTATCTAAATTTTAACCTAGCTACCTCATGAATCTTAGAAGGAGCTACGAAATAGGAAAAAGAAGAAACGGAAATGTCAGTTGTGGGGTTGAAGTGGAGAATAAAAGAAGGGACAATTGAAAGAAGTAAGTGAGCAACCAAGAGATACAGGAGAGGAGTGAAAATATGAACAGTAGCTTGGGCCAAACATCTTTAGTTGTCAAATCAATTAATAGTGGGAAAGAGTGGCGTGAAATAGAATAAAAGAGAAGCTTGCTACAGAAACAAAGGGAGAGCAGCTGGTCATCTTCAGTCAGGGAAAATAGCTATTCTCCTTCATTTTCTCTTCATTGTTTAATAGAAATGAAGGCTACAAAGGCTGGTTGTTGGAGTTTGAAGATGGAGATGGAAGGCTAAATCACCTAACGCTGATTCAGAGGTGGAATCGAGGACAAGGAGCTCATTAAGCATATAGTGTTGTGTATCATTTCCTACTCTCTTTTCAAATTGTTATGTTATTTTATATGGATTTATAAGGTATTTTGATAATGATGGTTTTAATACTCTATTGAATCATTTTTATGAATACCCATAACTAGATCTTGAATGTGATACATATTAGTTATGTGGAAGATCATTTGTAGCAACTAACGGTACTGAATTGTTAGAAATAATGTAGATAAAGTTAAATAGTCAGTGCTTGCGTGATTATTACTTAAATTGATCTGTTTTTCTTAATTATAATGCTACTATTTGGATAAAACTACAGAGCTTGTTCTAGGTTTCCTAATAGTTAGGGTTAATTAATGAGCACTTCATAATTAACTAAAACTTAAGGAAAAACTAGAATTAATGGAGGTTGTTATTAATTCACAATTAATTGTCTAAAAGGAGGAGTAAAGATGATAACTCAACGATATTTGTGAAATTTTGGTTACGCTGAGATAAAACCAATGAATTGGTGTTTAAGTTATTTGTCGACTTTATTATTTTGCTACAATTTAATTTGATTTATTTTCATAGATTCAATTTTATTTTTTGATTTGTTTCAAATTGAAAATCCCCCTATTTGCTTAAATAGATAATTTAGGAAAGTATTTGATATTAATCCCTATAGGATCAACCTAGACTTACCACTATCTATAGTTTAGTCTAGTTATTTTGTTAGCGTTACGACATGCAACCAATTTTGGCACTATTGTCCAGAATTATTTTTCTATTCTTTTCTAAATTTATTTGTTTTGGTTTGTTTTGTTTTGTTATCTTTATTTTGATTTTGACTTTTGATGAATTTCATTTCTTTTTTGGTTAGTTTTAGTACATGACATGATCTTCTCACACTAGTGAATTGAAATATGATCCAGAACATGAAAGAATGTTACACAAATTGAGAAGACAAGTTACAGAAAGTTTCGAGGATCTGTCATCATCTGATAGGAAACTTAATTCATTACCAGGCATCCAAATAGTTTTAGATGTGATTTTTAATTCTTCTAGTGATTCCATTTCTGAAATTTATTCTAACATGGCAGTTCAAAACAATGATCGCACTCTTAAGCAATTAACTGCTCCTGATTTTAACTGTCAAACTTTGTGTATTGATTTTCCTGCTATTGATGTTGCTTTTGTGCTTAAATCTGATCTAATTCACCTTTTGCCTATGGTATGCCAGGTGAAGATCCTCACAAGCATCTCAAAGAGTTCTACATGGTCTATTTTAGCATGAAGCCAGCTGAAGTACAAGAAGAGTAGATTAAGTTTAGAGCATTCCCATTCTTATTAGGCGACACTGCCAAGGATTGGCTTTATTACTAGCCCTCGAGGTTGATTAACACTTGGAATGAGATGCAAAGAATTTTTCTGGAGAAATACTTTCCTACTCCTCGAGCTATAAACATTCGAACAAAATCTGTACAATTTGACGACACCATGGGGAGACATTATATGAGTACTGGGAGTGTTTTGAGAGGTTATATGCCAGCTGCCTATATTATCAAATTAGTGAGCAGCTTTTGATCTAGTATTTCTATAAGGGGCTTTTGCCACAAGAAAGAAGTATGATATATGCAACAAGTGGAGATGCACTGGTAGACAAGACACCCATTGAAACTAAGAATCTGATTTCCAATATAGCCGCTAACTCTCAACAATTCAGTATTCGAGAGGAACCTAGATCATTGAAGGTTAGTGAAGCTAGTACTGCTACATTGGAGTAACAGATAGCTGGATTGACATCTTTAGTAAGGCAAATGGCTACAAATAATTCTCAACAAGTCAAATTATGTGGAATTTGCACAATGGGACATCCCACTGATATGTGTCTGACTTTGCAAGAGACATCTGTAAAACAAGTGAATGCTTTTGGGAGCTTCCCAGACCAACCATAAAGGAATCCTAGCTACCCCTATGCATTGAACTTATGATGGAAGAATCCTCCATTCAACACCTACAGGCAGTAAGGACAATAAGAAGGGTCCTATTAACAACCATATCATAGACAAGCTCAACCATCAAGCTCTGGACCTTCATTAGAAGAAATGATGAAAACTTTGGCTCAAAAAAGTATACTATTTCAACAACAAAGAATGCTAGCATTTAGAATTTGGAAAATCAATTAAGTTATATAGCTACTACGATGAGCTAATGGAGAATCAAAATTTGGGTAAGCTTCCTACTCAAACAATTGTTAACTCGATGGAGAATGCAAATGTTATCATCTTGAGGAGTGGTAAAGAAATAGAGGCACCACACAAGACTCCTATTATTAGTAGAGATGAAGAATATGAAAAGGAACTTAAATTTCCTCAGAAAGAAGCTGAAAAGGGAAATAAGGTAAATTCTCAATCTCCTATGATTAAAAGTTTTACTAAAACTTTGCCTCCTGTTCCTAGTAGGTTTGCTAAATCAAAGATAAAGGAGTAAGATAAGGAGATTTTGGAGATGTTTAAAAAGGTGGAGGTAAAATACCTCTAATTGATGCCATTAAGTTCCTTGATACGCCAAATTTCTCATAGAGTTATGCACTTCTAAGAGGAAATTGAGGGAAGATGAGAAAGTAAGTATAAGGGATAATGTTTCTGCAGTCATTCAGAGAAAGCTTCCCTAAAAGTGTAAGGATCTTAGTACATTTATGATACCTTGCAAAATTGGTGATACTAGATTTGAAAGGGCAATGCTAGATCTAGGATCTTCAATTAATATTATGCCATATTCTATTTATACTTCATTGAATTTGGGATCGGTGAAAGAAACTCGCGTTATAATTCAGTTGGTTGATAGATTTAGTGCTTATCCAGAAGGGTTTGTAGAAGATGTTTTAATGAATATCAATGAATTGGTTTTCTTAGCTGACTTTTATATCTTGAACATAGAGGGAGAACCTACGTTTAACTATACACTTATCCTTTTAGGTCGCCCATTTTCGAAGACATCAAAGACAAAGATCGACGAACATGCAGGGACATTTACTATGGAATTTAACTGTGAAATTGTTCATTTTAATATTTTTTAGGCTATGAGTTACCCTAGTGATGTTCATTCTGCGTTATCTATTGATGTCATTGATCCTTTGCCTCAAGAAATTTTTGATATGGATGGTAAGGATAAGTTAGAAGTCATTCTTTGCATCAGTTCAATAGAAAACATTTTGCAAATTCTAACTTACACATTATAGATAAGATGGAAGAAATTGTGCTAGCACTGCAATCAATGCAAACAACACCAAAGAGTTATGTATTTTAAAATATTGAATTGTCAATATCTAATATGAAATCTTTACCTTCGGTGGTGCAGGCATGTGTAACTGAATTGAAGCAATTACCAGAGAACTTAAAATAAGTGTTCTAAGGAGAAGGAGAAAAACTTTTTGTAATCATAGCAAAGAACTTAACCAAGATTCAAGAAGAAAAGCACATTAAAGTGCTTAAATACCACATCACAGCTATAGGGTGGACTATAGCCGACATTAAGGGTATTATCCCTTTGACATGTATATACCGAATCTTATTAGAAGAAGGATCCAAACCATTAAGAGAGACATAAAGAAGATTGAATCCTTCGATGATGGAAGTGGCAAAGACGGAGATCTTAAATTTGATTGATGTTGGTATAATCTATTCAATTTTGGATAGCAAATGGGTGAGTTTGGTCTAAGTAGTACCAAAGAAAACTAGGATTACTGTGGTGAAGAATGAGAATAATGAGTTTGTTCCTACGAGAATTCATAATGGATGGTGAGTATGCATCGATTATAGGAAGTTAAATGCTACATCGATTATAGGAAGTTAAATGCTTCGACACGTAAGGATCATTTCCCACTCCCATTCATCGATCAGATGCTTGAAAGGCTTGTAGGATGATCTCACTACTATTTTCCTATATGGGTATTTACAATATAACCAAATTATGATAGCTCCAGAGGATTAGTAGAAAACAACATTTACATGCCCATTCGGTACATTTGCCTACAAAAGGATGCCGTTTGGACTATGCAACGCCCCAACCACCTGTCAAAGATGCATGGTAAGTATTTTTCTGAATATGTTGAACATATTATTGAGGTCTTTATGGATGATTTTACTGTCTATGGAGATTCATTTGATGCATGCTTGGATAATTTGAATTATTTACTTGAATGATGCATCGAAGCTAATCTTGTTCTCAATCTTGAAAAATATCATTTCATTGTTAAACAAGGAAAAGTGTTGGGACATGTAATCTCATCTAAGGTAATTGAGGTTGATAAGGCTAAGATAGAAATTGAGCGAGAAATTTACCTTACTGCACAAATGTGCGGGAGATTCATTCTTTTCTTGGCTATGTAGGTTTTCATCGCATGTTTATCAAGGACTTCAGTAAGATCTCAACAAAACTCTTTCATCTATTACAAAAAGATGTACCCTTTGAGTTTGATAAGGGATGCAAGGAATTGTTTGACAAGTTAAAATAATTTTTGACTTCAGTACCAATCATTCAACCACCTAACTGGAGTCAACCATTTGAGATTATATGTGTTACGAGCAATTTTTCTATGGGTTCTATCCTTAGTCAAAGATATGGAAAGCTGACTCATGCAATCTACTACGCTTTTTAAATACTTAGTTTAGCACAATGCAACTACTCCACCACTGAAAAGGAGCTTTTAACTATTGTGTTTGCTTTGGATAAATTTAGACCTTATTTGCTTGGTTCTAAAGTGATTGTGTATTCTGATCATGCAGCATTAAGGTAATTTTTATTGAAGAAAGAAGCAAAGCCAAGGATGATTAGCTGGATTCTCCTACTCCAAGAGTTTGATTTTGAGATCAAAGATAAGAAAGTTGTAAAGAAATCAGTCACAGATCACTTGGGTTGACTTGTAAAGGAAAAGGATCCAGTACCATTACAAGAATTATTTCTGGATGATCAATTACTATCGCTTTAAGGTAAGACTCCATAGTATACGGATATTGTGAACTATCTAGTGAAACATGAGATACCTACTAATTTGAGTAAGGCTAAACAGAATAGGATAAAAATTGAGTCAAAATATTATATTTGGGATGATCCTCAATTGTGGAAATGTTGTTTTGATCAAGTGATTAGGAGTGTGTACCTAAATATGAGTGTGAATCAATTTTAAAGTTTTGCCATTCATATGCTTATGGTGGTCATTTTGGGCCTAATAGAACTATTAGGAAAATTGTTAAATGTGGTTTCTATTGGCCAAATATTTTTAGAGACTCATATATGTTCTGTAAAGAATATGAACAGTGCCAGAAACAGGGTAATCTATCCCATAGAGATCAAATGCCTTTATCTCCAATAATTGTATGTGAAATTTTGATATATAGGGCATCGATTTTATGGGACCATTTCCCTCTTCTTTTGATTTTGTTTATATTTTGTTGTATATGGATTATGTTTCTAAATGGGTGGAAGCTAAATCCACCAGGTCTGATGATTATAAGTTTTTTGCATATTTTGTTAAGTCTAACATTTTTGCTAGATTTAGAACACTGCGAGCATTAATTAGTGGTACTCATTTTTGTAGCCAATTATTGGGAACTATTTAAAAGAAGTACCATTTCATGCGTAAGGTGTCTACAGCCTATCATCCATAAATGAACGGGCAAGCAGAGGTTTCAAACAAAGAAATCAAGTCCATCCTCGAGAAAATGTTGAAATTGAAAGCTTACAGATAAACAAGAAATTCAAAGTCAATGGTTATCGACTTAAACCATTTTATGAGGGATTCCAAGTGGAGGACGTGGAAGTGATAAAGTTAGAAAACCTTTGCTATGTCTATGAGCAACAAAGAGTCAAGCCAACAATAATAAACAAAGGCACTGCTTCGAAGGCAACCCAAGGGAAGTTCTGTCATTTACATTTCCGTTTTTATTACTTTTATGAATTGCTCCATTCTTGCATTTGATTTTACGTTAAAGACAATGTATGTTTTAAGTGTAGAGGTGGGGTATGCTAGTTTTTACGTATATTTTTTAGCTTAACTGTGGCTTCTTAAGTAGTTTTAAAATCAAATGAACAAAATCAAAAATTTTAATATTTTGTATTGTTTTAAAGATTATTTAATCATAATTAAAGTGTGAATTGACTAGAAAATACATAGCAAAATTTGGCATGTACTTTTTTTCTTGTGATTAATTAATGTTAATAATTCTTGTAAGAGCGATGACTAGTTGTAGATAAAAACTAGTGGGGTTTTGAGCCATTTTAGACTGACACATTCATATCAGTATCACTGTTTTGTTTGTTATGAGTGACCTTCATGTCATATACATCCTTACTTTGCATTCAATTTCTATTCGAGATCACATTGTTTATCACATGCATGTTTATGAAAATGATTAGGCATTCTTTGTTGATTATAAGCTACATTATCCAAATAGCTTACCCATTTATGTGAATTTCCATTGCTAATCCCTTTTGAGCTGTATTAACCTTTTCTTTTGTATAAACCACATTACATTTACCTAACTAATTGTCCTACCCAAGCTTTAAAGCTAGTGAAGCATTTGTCAATTGTTAATGAATGTGATTGTGTAAAAGTCTAAATGTAGTAATATGCTTAAATGTGGGTGGGTTAAATTTGTTAAAATGTCATGTTATGAATCCTATGTTGATGTAGCCTCTTTCAATTTTATATTTGAAAAGAAAAAGAAAAGAAAAAGGAAAATATTTAAATAAAAAGTATGAGTGAGGCAATGCAATTTTTGTGAAAAAGTTATTAATTAATAGTTTATCATCCTTAAGTTGTATTGGTTGGGTGTTCGAGTTTATTAAGATGACGTTATATTGGATGGAGCGTTTCATTATGTTATGTTTATATGGTTTATGATATAAGAGCTAAATTCAGTTGTGAAAGTGCATTATTCATAACTGACGATACCCAGTTGTGGATAAATGCTAACTTGTGCGTTTGATTTTTCATTAAGTGTTACTTTTGCTTCATTATCTTAATGGCTTTCAAACTACATTAACCAAAACGCATCCCACCTTAACTTATCTCACATTACATCCTTAAAAATTCTTTTGATTCATGTTTATGCATGTGACTTTTAGTGGTGGAGAAATGAAATGATATGTAAAGTTATGGCTTGCTGTAATCATGAATGTTGTTTAACTGTACCCGTGGAAATATCTTGTTTAAACACTTTTTGTCCAAGTCTACCTCTAGATTACTCAGTTTCTAAGGGTGGTGAATATTGATTGATAATTAGTATAAGCTTGAATGTTGAATTTTTGCTATAGTTTTTGAATGTCATTCATCTTTACTTATAGTTATCTATTCTTAAGAATATGGAAAATGAATAAGAGTTTTGGTTTGTGATTTTGATTTTGATGATTTGCCCAAGGACAGTCAAAAGCTAAGAGTGGGGGAAGTTGATATTTGTTTAAATGCTGATTCATTTGATATACTACACTTAGTGATTAATGCCTTAGAAATGCTTAGGATACTCACTTTAGCTCATATTTGATCTTAGGTAAATTTCAAAAGTGAAGAAGCTAAAGCAACCTAAGCATGTCCATTCAAACCATCTTCTCAATTTCTACACTCTATTGAATCATGGAGCATAAAGAAGAAAAAGATTACAGGAAGAGGAGACAAGATAGAGTATATAAATGGAGAATGAAAATTGCTTCATGGTTGTCCAATTTCTTTTAACCTAGTTATTATTATAAAGAGAATGGTGTGATAACTGGGATTTTTGGAAAAAAATGATCAACATCACGGCCATGAGATCGCTTAACATGAATGAGAAACAATAAAGAAGGGAAATGTATAAAAGGTATGTTAGTTTTCATGCCACATCTTCATTCCATATTTAATCATTACATTTAAAGTATAAAGAGATATGTGGGATGTTGGCTACGCTTAGACAAGTATGGGAGACTTGAAAATGCAAGACACCTATCCATTATATTTAACCTAGCTATTGGAAAATAAGGAGAAAAAGACTGGACAACTAGATGAAGGAAAGGTGTAGTTGTTGTCTGCTAAAAAAAGTCTATAGCTAAAGAGTAAAAAAAATGATGCATGTTGCATAGGATGACATATATCATGTGAGTTAGCAACTGTTATTTAATGTTCAAATTACAATAAGAATAAAAAGAGATATGGGAGTGTTTTGGCTGAGCTAATAAAACGTGAGTGTGTGGGTGTTTCAAAGAGGTGGAAGAATAAAATGTGGGAGAGTTGGAATGGGAGGTTAAAGTGAAAACACAACACCTATCCATTTTATCTAAATTTTAACCTAGCTGCCTCATGAGTCTTAGAAGGAGTTACAGAATAGGAAAAAGAAGGAAGGGAAATGTCGGCTATAGGGCTAAAGTAGAGAATAAAAAAAGGGAAAACTGAAAGAAGGAAGTGAGCAACCCAGAGTTGCAAGGAAGGAGTGAAAACGTGAACAATATCTTAGGTCAAACATCTTTATTTGTCACACTAATAAATAGTGCAAGAGAGTGGTGTGAAATAGAACAGAAGAGAGGCTTACGGCAGAAATAAAGGGAGAGTAGCTGGTCATCTTCAGTTGGGGATAGCAAATATTCTCCTCCATTCTCTCTTCATTTTTAACATAAATGGAGGCTACAAAGGCTGATTGTTGGAGCTTGAAGATGGAGATGGAAGGTTAAATCACCTAATGCCGATTCGGAGGTGGAATTGAGGCTAAGGAGCACATTAAGGATATAGTGTTATGCATCATTTTCTACCCTCTTTTCAGATTGTTATGTTATTTTGTGTAGATTGATTGGGTATTTTGATAATGATGGTTTTAATGCCTTATTGAATCATTTTTATGACTACTCATAGCTAGATCTTAAATGTGATACATATTAGTCATGTGGAAGATCATTTGTAGCAACTAACGGTACTGAATCGTTAGAAATAATGTAGCTTAAGTTAAATAGTCCTTTCTTGCATGATTATTACTTAAATTGATCTATTTTTCTTAACTATAATTTCGCTGTCACGATAAACTTAGGAAACTTGCTCTAGGTTTCCTGATAGTTAGGACTAATTAACGAGTGCTTTGTAAGTAACTAAAACTTAAGGAAAAACAAAATTAATAGACCTTGTTATTAATTCAAGATCAATAGTATAAAAGGAGGAGCAAAGGCGATAACTCAACGACATTTGTGAAATTGTGCTTAGGCTGAGATAAAACCAATGAATTGGTATTCAATTTATTCATCGACTTTATCGTTTTGCTACAGTTTCATATGATTTATTTTTATATATTCAATTTATTTTTTTTAATTTGTTTCAAATTGAAAATCCCCCTATTTGCTTAAACAGATAATTTAGGAAAGTATTTGATATTAATCCCTGTGGGATCGACCTAAACTTGTCACATTTATAGTTTAGTCTAGTTATTTTGGTAGCATTATAATGCACAACCATGGGGCACTATGTGAGAAGAATCCTATAGAAGCCACGATTTTAATTGAGTGCATGGCCGTTAATACTCAACAATTAGATACTCGCAATGATGTTTTCCGTGTAAATGAGGTAAATACTTCATCTATCAAACATATTTTAAATGAGCTAATGTTTTTTGTTAGAAAACTTACAGTTGGACAGACACAAGTGTTAGGAATATATGCAAACACAAGCCATTAAACTAATGGGTGCCTAATGTTACAACGGTGGAGCACAGAGTACATTAATACTACTGGAGGGATTTTCTAAACAGTATAACCCATATTCCTAGACATATAACCCAAACTGGAGAGACCATCCTAACCTAAGTTATGAACAAAATAGGTAATAAAACTACTTCCTGGATAGTCCATAAGGATTGCAGCAATTCCAGCAAAGACGAAAGGCTTCTTCTTTGAATTCAGGTACATCTTTGGAATACTTGGTTAAGTCTCTTAGTACTAACACTATTCAATTTTAGCAGGACATAATATCGAGCATCCAAAATTTGGAAATCCAAATGGGTAAGAAGGAGGTAACAATTAACCACCTAGAATCAGAAAGTGGAGGAAAGTTTCCAATCAACTCAAGGTGAATCAAAAGAATGTTAGTACTATAACTTTGAGGAGTGGCAAGCAGATTGAGGTTCCTAAAAGGACCTCCTTAAGGATTGACAATGAAGAAGAAATCAAAAAGGAGTGGAGAAATAAAGAAAACCCCTCATCTAGCATAAAGGTAAACTTCGAAAGCCTAATGTCATTAAGACTAACCCCCCACCTTTTCCTAGCAGATTAGCAAAAATGAAAAAGGAGGAAAAAAATAAGACGAATTAGAGATTTTTTAAAAGGTAAAGGTGAACATACCTTTGCTAGATGCAATTAAAAAAGTACCGAAGTACGCAAAATTCCTTAAAGAACTGCGTATTGATAAAATAAAGATGAGAGGTAATAAAAAGGTGATGATGGGTGAGAACGTGTCAGTGGTTTTTAAGAAGAAGATACCTCCAAAAAGTAAGGATCTAGGTATGTTCACTATTCCCTCTAAAATTTGTAGTACTGAGATCAATAAAGCTATGTTAGATTTGGGAGCTTCAATTAATTGTTGGATTGCCTATGGCCATGGAATTCATAATACGCAACAAAATGGACCATAGGACTTCGTGTTTTGTGCCTTGATTAACCAAAAACTACACAACAAGAAGTGTAACCGAAATTACCTTTTGATGCACGCGGATTAGGATTCTTTTCAGATACATTAACGCTGTAACTCACGAATGTCATCTACCAGTATTCATAAGGGGATGAACGATCCAGGCAGCGGCTAATATGTGCTAGCACATTCTAAAACACTTTTGAACGATGCACAGTTTTCTCTCGAAAAAAGAACGAGTGGCTAGGATTTTTCATGTCTTCTAATGACACATAAGTTCTCTATTTATAGAGAAAACCTAATCCCTATTCCTATTAGGAATAAGAATATCATAATCCTAAACCCATTAGGATTATGGAAGCACAATAAGTATTGGCCCATATTATATCTCATATAATAAAAGATCGACAACTTAATTCAATCTAACTCGATAAATATATCCATATATATTTATTCAGTGCCTAATAAATTAGGCCCAAGAGAATAAGCCTAAATCACGTCACTCTTTGTGTGCGACCCTGAAGTCTCATTTGATGTTGGTAATGGGCTTGATCACACTTCAAGGCCCATAAGTCATAAGTAGCCTCTAGCAAGACATTATGACTTCCCAAATCAAATAAAGATCGGTAATCTGATTTAACCTGTAACCATGGTTACAAACTCATTACCTTTATAGCACGATATCAAGATTAATCATAAGGCATGGTATATGTCAACCTTTGATTAATCATAGTTTCTTGATTTCCAAGTTGACTGCCTATAACAAATGACATTGATGACTCCTCGTCAACTCATCTGAGCACGGCCATACATTTCTTCAGTCATAGTTGCCAAAAGGCCTAAATGATATCTCTCTCATTTAAGAGAGGTACAAATCCCATCTACGTCTTTCACATCCCTCCGCATGGTTCATTTAATATCCAACATAAGACTATTTGTTATTCAGTTAAAGATAACTTAGTCTAATGTCAAAACACTAAATTCCTCATGTAGGGAACCATGATGACTTCAGGTCAAAGGACTAAAGTCAAACCATATTGAGAATCACTGATGACATGAAATCATGTAGTGTTCTCTCTGTGGGTTTCTCTAACATATATCAATGTATCTGATTTGATAACTCATATCCATGATCAGTAAAATGTGATCATCAATCAGAACACATACTAGCCTTAATTCATTATTGCTCCACCAATAATGAACGACTAGGGACAGTTTAGAATAGTATTATAATGCTTATGGTTTTACTATCAAGTGACGTACTTGATGACATAAGCTTAATACTATTCATGGAATGTAAATCACAATACATAAACGATATACATGCATATATAAAAGAATACCTCATAATATATAAATAATAAATCAGAATATCAGTACAAAAGTCACATATGACCATTGGTCTAGGGCACATTACTAGCATTAATGTTGTGCCTCATTTAATTAATGCTTCCTTAAATTTAGTACCTTTAAAAGAAACCAATGTTATTATAAAATTGGTGGACTGTACTAACTCTTACCCTGATGGTGTAGTTAAGGATATCTTATTATAAGTGAATAAGTTGGTATTTCTTTTAGAATTTTATATAGTTATTTGAATGATGAAAATTCGTGCAATCCAATACCTATCTTGTTTGGGAAATTGTTTTTTAATACAGCTTAGACTAAGATAAATGTTCATGAGGGAACCCTCATGATGGAATTTGATGGGAAAGTGATTCGTTTTAACATTTTGATGCCATAAAACATTCGAAAAATGATCAATTTGTTCTCTTTATTGATGTGATTGATCCTCTAGTGTAGGAAATATTTAAATTGAGTTGCAAGGATTAGTTAGAAATAATCTTAACTGGGCATATGGAATCAGAAGCCATCAATGATGTTGAAGTGGGAGAAGAGTTGATTGAAATGGAAGCTACCCAAATCTCACCAGAAGTTATTACCTTCTGTTATATAAGTACCTGAGGTGGAACTAAGGCCACTCCCCACCCACTTAAAGTTTGCATATTTAGGAGATAAGAAGATCCTTCGAGTTATAATTTCGACAGAGTTGACTTTAAATTAAGAAGACAAGCTAGTTCGAATTTTGAGGGAGCATAAGAAAGCTATCGAATGAATGGTCATAAATATCCAAGAAATAAGCACCCTATATGCATGTGTCATATTTTGTTGGTGGAGGATGCCAAGTACACAAGGCAAGCTCAAAGTAGGCTGAATCTTCCAACGATGAATGATGCATTGAACTAACCTTGTGTTTAAGTGGGAAAAGTGTTATTTTATGGTAAATCACGGCATGGTTTTAGGGCATATTATACCTACTAGGGTATAGAGGTAGATAAGTTTAAAATTGATCTCATTTCCTTGTTACCTTACTCCTAAAAAATGTGGGAAGTGCATTCTTTTCTTGTACATGAAGGTTTCTACTGTAGATTCATTAAGGACTGTTCAAAGATAGTCCCATCATTATACAAGTTGTTACAACAAGATGTCTCATTTGAATTCGATGATAACTATAAAGAAGTCTTTAACAAACTTAAGGATCTTTTAATGTCCCTATAGGTGATTCAACCTCCAGATTGGAGCCTCCCCGATGAAATCATGTGTGATGCAAACAACTATGCAATGGGGGCAGTTATAGGATAAAGAGTGAGCAAAGCATTGCATGCCATCCATTATGCTTCGAAAACTCTTAGTCTAGTTTAATTAAATTACTCTACAATTAAAAATGAACTTTTTCTGTCATTTTTTCTCTATAAAAATTTCAGTCATAATTCCTAGGTGATAAGGTAATTGGTTATTCTGATCATAAAGCTTTAAGGTACTTAGAAGTCAAAACCAATGTTGATTAGATGGATTCTTCTCCTTCAAGAGTTTGACTTGGAGGTAAGAGAGAAGAAGGGGGTAGAAAATGTGGTTGTCGTTCAACTTCATTGCTTAATCAAAAAGGAAGAGGACATCCCTCTAAGAGAGACATTTCCATATAAACAACTATTTTCTACCAATTTGACATCTCCATAGTATGCAAAAAAAAATTTATTTTTTAGTTGATAAAAAATTTACTGCAGCTTGTCAACGGCTCAAAGGGATAAATTGAAGAATGAAGCAAAATACTATGTTTGGGATGACCCTATATATAGAGGCACTATACAGATCAAGTCATAAGGAGATGTATGCTTAAAAGTGAAACATCTTCAATCTTAGCCTTTTGTCACTCGTGTGCATGTGGAGAACACTTTGGAGTAAAGAGGACTACCTATAAAGTTTTGGAGAGTGGTTTCTATTGGCCCTCATTGTTAAAGGATGCATACATCTTTTACAAGTCATGTGACTGGTGCTAACGGTCAACTAACTTGTCCTATAAGGATCAAATGCGACAAACTCCTATTCTTTTTTATGAACCTTCTGATGTTTGGGGTATTGATTTTATGGGACCTTTTCCTCCATCTTTTGGTTTTAATTATATACTGCTTACAGTTGATTATGTTTCCAAATAGGTGGAAGCTAAATCCACCAAAACTAATGATGCCAAAGTTGATGCAATTTTTTGCCAAATATAACATCCTTTTTAGGTTCGGGATACTAAAGGCAATCATTAGTGACAGGGTAACCCATGTTTGCAATAGTTTGATGGAAAAAATGTTTAAGAAATATCACGTCATACACAAGGTTTCCACCTCTTACCATCCAAATAGTAATTCTTAGAGCGTAAGGCTGAAATATGCATTATAGGCTTATAAGATAGCTTATAAGACACCAATCGAAATGTCTCCATATAGACTAGTGTTTGGGAAGCCATGTCATATTCTAGTGGTTTTGTAAAATAAGGCGTAATGGGATATAAAAGGATGTGATATGAATTTGGATGATGTGCATGTGCATAGGAAGTTGCAATTGTAAGAGTTAGAGAAGATGTGGATTGACTCCTATCAGAACACGATAATATATAAGGAAAAGGCGAAGGGTTTTTATGACAAGATTATTTAAAGGAAAAGCTTCATTGTGGGTTAAAAATTGCTTCTCTATCATTTTAGGATGAAATTATTCCCAGGTAAGTTACATTCCCATTGGGTTGGTATGTTTGTTGTTCCTCATGTCTTTCCTTTTAGTGCAATAGAGATACAGAGTTTGAAAATACATAAGTAATTCAAAGTAAATGGTCATCACTTGAAACAGTATTATACAGGCTTTAAAACATAGAACATAGAAGTGGTGATGCTTGAAGATGTAAATAAAGTCACTTAATAAGGGCAATATGGAGTCGAGCCAACGAAAATAAACGAAGGCAATGCATAGGTAGCAACCAAAGGGAAGTTCATTTCTTTTATTTACTTTCTTACATTTGCTGTTTTTTTAAATCCTCCATTTCTTACATTTTATGTTATATTGGGTACAATGTAATTTTTAAGTGTTGGGGTAGGGATCTCAGTTTTTATACACATTTTAAAGCTTAATTGTTGCTTACATGACTTTTGAGGTGTTTTCAAAATCAAACAAACAAACAAAAATTTTCTCTTTTTATATCGTTTTAAAACTATATAGCCATAATTAGATAGTGAATTTACTAGAAAAATCCATGGCAACCTGAGCATTTACTTTTACTCTTGTGATTGGTCAATAGGCATTATCTTTAGAAGAGTAGTGACTAGTGGTAAACGTAACCCTATGAGATTTTGAACCTTTATAGACTGACACATCCATATAGTCTCATTGTCTTTTATTTATATGTGACCTTATGATATGTACATCCTGAACTTGATTTGATTTTCTATTCAAGACTACATTTTTATCGTATGCATTAAAATGATATAGGCATTCTTTGTTTCACAAGTTACACTAGCCAAATAGCCTACCTATTAATATGACTTTTCCTACCCATGCTTTAAAGCTAGTGGAGCATTTGTTGATTTATTATGATTGTGGATGGACAAAAGTATAAGTATGGGGTTTGCATATAAGTAGGGTGGTTATAATTTTTGGAATGTCATTTCATCTCTTATCCATGAATTCCAAATCTTGATGTAGCTTCTTTCAATTTTTATAAGAAAAAGAAAAAGAAAAAATGTTTAAATAAAAATTATTAAGGAGGAAATGTATTTATATTGCAAAGTTATTTATGATTAGTTTCTCGTCCTAAAATTGTATAGAATGGGTGATTTGAGTATGTTGCATTTTAGGTAGAAGCTATTTGGAGGATCACTCCTCATAGTTTCAATGTATCATTGTCATCAATTTTCAAGAGTGTTTTCTTCTAATTGGTTATGCTTCATGTGGTTTATAGAGTGAGGGCTTGAATCTAAGATGTGGAACATAGTTTTTGCATTCATCACAACTAATAGTACTTAGTTTTGAGAGAATGCTCATTTTTTCACTTGATATTCTATTGAGTGTTTTCTTGTTTCACTAGTTTTGATGGCTTTTGCATCACATTACTTAAATACATCTCACCTTAACCTTTTCCCATATTACAAGCTTAACAAAGTCCTTTCATTCGTGATTATGCATGTGAATCTTGGTGGTGGACAAATGAAATGATATGTAAAGTTGTGGAATGTCATGAGTATGAATGGTATTTGAGTGTACCCGTGAATCAACCTTATTTAAACACATTTTGTCCATATCTACCACTAGAATGCTCAGTTTTTGAAGGAAATAAATGTTGATTGATCATGAGTAGAGGTATTGAATGTTAAGTTCTTACCATGGTTTTGAAAGTTGTTTCTTTTTACTTATAGCTATCTATTCTTGGGAAATATGGAAATTATGAAAATATTTGATTTCTGAATTTGATTTTGTTGTTATGACTTTGATTTTGTTGTTTTGCCAGAGGACGATCAAAAGGTAAGTATGGGGGAATTTGATGTGTGCTCGATTTTTTATACATTCATTTCTTAACACTTAGTAATTATTGTTGTGAAATGCTTAAGATACTCATTTTAATTCATATTTGATTCTAGGTACAATTTAGAAGCATAAAAGCCAAAATGAGATATAAAAAAACACCTTCCTTGAGCTAACATTTTGATGTTCATACTCAATTGTCATTATGGAATGCGAAGAAGGACTAGAACAAAGGGGAGATAAGCAAATGCCATAAAATGAAGAGTATATGATGCAATGTAAAATGTACAACAGTGCATGAAAGAGCAAGGTCGTGCACTTTCATTATTTGGGCATTGCAATTGAAGTTCATGGTTGAGTGCATGTATGTGCACCTAACTGTGCATAATGCCCAAAAAACTAATTTCTAGTATAAATAGAACATTTTGATGGCAAAAATGGAAGGAATCAATTTGAGATTTTGTACAAGAAAAAAAAACACTCTTTCAAGACATCTATATAGGGCTAAACTTTCGAACCCTGGTTCGAAGGTGAAATTGACGCCTAGAGTCACAGTTAAGCATATCTTTCCATTATTTAACGTTGAATTCATCTCTTTATAGATTGTTATCACTATTCTATTTTGATTTATTCGAGTATTGTAAATATGATCTGAATGAGTTTATTAGATTGTTTATTGCAAACTCATTGCTAGAATCTTCAATATAATCCATAACCATTATGTTTTAGATTCGTTTGTAACTACTAATAATGTTCAATCATTAGTAATAATGTAAATTATGTTAGATAACTCGAACTTCTGTGTTTACTATCTACAATGGTTTGTTTTCCATTTCATAATATAACTGTCCAAGAGATTGTTCTAGGTTATTCAGTAATTAGGTTTAATTAAAGAGTTTGTTTAATTAAACCCAATCTAACGGAAAGTTGGGATTAACTGAACTCGTTGTTTGTCTACAATTAATAGTTCTAGGAGGGGTGTGAAACATTACACCAATGAAATATGTTTAATTGTGTATAGGCTGAGATTGATAAGAGAACTGGATTTTACATATAGTCATCAATTTCATTACTTTTGACTCTTTTCCATAATTTGCTTTTATTGGTTTAATTCTACTTTACTTTCTAAATCACATCAGACTAAAACCCCCCTTTTATTTCCTTAGCATCAATTATTTTCAATACAAACATTAAATGTACATTCCTTATGGATACAATCTTGACTTGTTACAGCTACAAATTTTTAGTGTACAGAGTAGGGTAAATTTTGTGATACACTCGACACGCGCTGTCAAAAAATGAAAATTCAAATGCTCTTGAGGCACTTGATAAACAAGAAGATAGAATGAAGTAAAATATTAAATCTAAATCTAATAGATGTTGTGAGGTTTGATCTTTCTTCTAACCTAATGCTGAATGATAAGGAAAAAGGAGAATTCTAAGACTCTCATAACAACTATTCCTTTCAATACAATAAAGGTTAAGGAGATTATTGAAGTTTTAGAACAAATTGTATTAACAAAGTCAAATTCCTTAGTAGAAGAAATAATTCACCAAGTTGAAGAATAAAAGAATTAAGAACCTAACTTTAGAAATGATTTTAAGTTGATTATCAAAAGGATATCTCATACAAAGAAAAAGATTTCCAAATATCACTACTATAATGAAAATTTTAGCATGGAATATTAGAGGGCTAAATTCCCCTAAAAAATCAATTAACTTTATAATATTTTCTAGGAGATTTCAAACCTTTTATTGTTAGAATTTTGGAACCAGACTAGAGGAAGATAGATGTAAGAATATTGAACCTATTCAAGAAGCATTGGCAATTGATAATCAATCATCAAAGTCATTCTTATAGCAAATATTGATAGCTTAAAATTAGCATAGCGTTGAAGTTTTAAATTTAGTAATTAAAGATTAGTTTGTTCGTCTTGTATTTAGACTGAATATAAAGAAAATGGCCTTTTAGATCTTTTATGTTTACACTTTTAATCATATTTTTTATAAGGATCATTTATGGAACAAGTTAAAGGACTTATGAGTCTATATTGAACATGCAATGGATTATAATTGGAGAGTTTAATAGCATGTTGCATCCTAATGAAGTTAAACGCAATTCTTACATAAGAAACCCTTAAATGACTTTAGGGATTGCACTAGCATAATTTAAGTGATTGATATCAAGGTAGAGGGATCTTTTATACTTGGTTTAATAAATAAAAAATAAAATGGTTATTGAGACAAAAGATTCATAGTACTATTAAGGAATGAATTATTGTCCTCCATATTCCCTAACAACATTGCCCTTGCTCCATAACCCTACAGTTTCTTATCACACTATAATTGTGATTTGAAATTTGCACAACTCTCTAAGAATTAGGCATCCATTTAGGTTCAATAATATTTTAATTCAAGTAAAGGGATTTGATAAAGCTATTTTTAGGGTAACTAATCATGATATCCAACAGCACAAGCTTTACTTATGCATGAGGAAATTGCAAAGGATAAAGGAGGAGATAAAAGAACTTAATAAGTGGATTGGATACACTAAACTTGTGGTGACTAAAGCTAAGGAGTGACCATGTAAAGCATATATCTCTATAATTTACCCATTAATAAGTCTTTACCAGATGAGGAGAAAGCATCCATATTAAACTATACTCAAATAGTTAAATTTAATCATTCATTATGGAAACAAAGATCTAGAGTACTATAAATCAAGGATGGAGATAATAATACTTCCTTTTTCCACAAATTTATGATCTCAAAGAAGAATATTAATATGATTACCTCTCTTAAGAATGATATAGGGACATAGATTGACATATAATAAGGATTGCTAGAAGAAGCTTTCAATTATTTGTACTAAACACATGGAACTTCTCTAAATACTTTCTTTTTAGTGCCTGTTTTTCACACTATAGTTAATGAGAAAATTTCCTATAAGGCCCTAAATTATACCCTAGTTGAAATGTTACATATTCATGAAAGTATATGTATTAGGTATTGTGATATGATCGTGAATTGTATATGTTTTAAATTTTGGTCTGCTCTTGAATTTTGATTAATGGATTATACTTAGTAACTTAGAATTAATTGTTAACATTATAAAATTGATGTATTAAAATGGACATTTAGTCTAGGAAAAAAAATCTAGTGGTAAGATAAGTTGGTACAACGAAATATGGATGACTAAGATTATAAGTTAGTGACATTTAGCATGGCTAATGCATTGCCATTTGGCAGTATGATAAGAAGATAAGTGGCTCACTCCTATGTTTGCCATGTAGGTCACCCTATAAAAGGACATGTGTCCCATCAAAGTTAGGACACCTTTCAAAGCAAGAGCTGAATCACTCCAGCTCATTTGGTGTTTCGATAGCCTTCTCTCTATCCTTTGCTCCTCCCAACTGAAACCTCTCACTCCCTCTCAATTTTTGGAATTATGCTTAATTTTGAATCATTTTCACTTGGAATCTTTTTAAGTTACTACATCAAGAAGTAGTTCCTGTTATTTTCGATGCTATTGGCTTACTAGTGCTAAAATTTGTACCTTCATTTTAGATGTGTGTTGTTTGCTTGGAAAGGTTGTATTAACCGGTTCTTTGGAGTAGGAATTTAAAGTTAAATAGGTAAGGGAATTATAAACTGGATGACATGTATTAATATAGGTTTTATGATAACTGAATTCGCATGAAATATGTGTTATGATGTTGAAAATTGAGTGCTATAAAAATAATTATAGTTTGACAAATGTTGTTTCGGTTTTAATGTATGTAAGAGAATAAGTTCTATGTTGTCTAATGAATGATTTTTGAACTAGGTTTGGACACAAATTTAATAAGGGATTGAAGTATGAATAAGGTAGAATTAAAGTGAAATTAATGGTCTTTGGTGATGGTGTATTGCATGGAGTATGAAGGAGTAAAATTTGGAAGCAAAATGAAGGTCATGGGTGACTGAACCGATCGTGGGATTTATATAGCTCAATCCCAAGGTCGTTGGCAGTAATTAGGAAGGTTAAAATGTTTGTTTTAGACAATTATCGAACTATATAAGGTTAAGGTACTTAATAATGGTTTAATTGAACTTAGTTAAGGTAAAAAAAATGAACTTAGATGATGTTAGAATAATTGAATAAAAGTTAATTTAGTTATGAATTGTTAATTGAGGTAATTACTTGAAGAATGTGCAGTTAGTGAATTACGTGTCTAATGTTGAATTATATGGTGTGTTCAAGGATGAATGTGTCCTTACGAATACAAATGTGTTAAAAAGGGTTTATGTGATATGAATTGAGTATGAATGTTTATGAATTGAAAATTTGTGTAATTATATGGAATGTGTAAATACACAACACATTTAATGGTACATTATTGCAAATGTTTATACTCATAAGGTGTGTTAAGTTTGATTGGATGTGCATTTATATGTTCAATTTGAGGAAAATGGAATAAAGACATATATTATGCACTATATCTTTTACATGTGATTCTGAAACCTGAAATGGTTTGTTTTAAAATGGCCAAGTCCTAGTTGTGGATAAATAGGCATGCCTAGAAGGGTGTACAGCTGCTCCTGTGACACTAAGGTGTCTCCTAATATTGACACTTTAGTGTCTTCTGTTACGGAGACATAAGTCTCTCCTATTCTGTGATACCAATCATATGTATCTTCTATTTTGGTCTTATTACCCACGTCTATAAAAAAGGATTAACAGGCTATTCTATCTGTGTTTTCATATATGTTCATTTCTTAAGCAAGCGAAGTTCTAATCTGATACAAGTTATGTTCTGATCTGATACAAGTTATGTTCTGATCTGATGCAAGTTATGTCTTGATCTGATATATTATATTATCTTCTAATGCAAATAATGTTGGATTTATCTTTAATATGAATAATTAAAGATTGTTTTTAATATGACATAATTCAGTGCATGTGGACGCTAGATGGCTGTTAGAAGCAGTAGCCATTTTATATCTTTTTTAGTTATTCCTTACTAAATTATATGCTTATCACGGTGGTTTTGCCTTCATGTAGGTTTTGATTAGAAGACTTAAGGCTACGACAACCGCAGTGGCCAATAAGGGACTTGATACAATTGGAACATGTTTTGTTTGAGTTGTTTTTGAGTTGTATCTAATAATATGAGACATTTTGTATTTTATTAAATGGTTTGTAATAACTATAATGTAGGTAAGGACAATATGTATATTATGTTCTGTATATAACATAACTTATGTAATGTGAAGTATGTTTCCTTATTTTCTTTGAAGTGTTGGAATATTTTGGTATGTTTTACGTATGTTTTGTGTAGCATCTGTATATCCTCTTAGGGTGTATTTGGATATTACATTTCCAATAATGATATAGAGTTTCTAGCTAAACCTTTCACGAATAGCAAAGTAAATGAAATGATATGGGATGAATGGATTTTTTCACTAAAAATATTGGCCTATGATTGGGAATATAATGGTTGATGCTATTATGGAATTCTTTACTTAATAAAGAAAGTCAATGAAACTTTGATATGCCTCATCCTGAAGTCTCAATCCCTTAGTTCCCGTAAACAATATAGACTTATCTTATGTTATAACACAATTTTTAAACCATTTCTAAGATAATTGTATAAAGAATCAAGATTATGCTCCCAAACATTATAGATTTCTATCAAAGGCCTATTCTAAATGATAGAAAAATTAAGGACAATGTTCTCCTAGCTCAAGAGCTTTTTAAGGGATATCTAGGAAGCATATTCTAAATAATTTTCACTTAAAATTAATCTATATAAAGCATTTGACTTAATGGATTAGAGGATCTTAATCAATATAATGAGAGCATTCAAATTCCCTAAAATTTTTATTTGTTTAGTACATGACTTTGATGTCATATAATGTTTTAATCAATAAGGGACTTATAAGGCTTTTTAAGGTAGTAAGAGGTTTTAGGAAGGAGATCCTCTATCTCCATGCCACTTTTTTTTAGAATGGAGGTGCTAAAAAGATTAATCAAGCTAACCATTAGCTAGGAAATAAAGCTTCGAAATCCACACCAAGTTCATGAAATTAAGGATTGTAAGGTTATTCATTACAAATGACATTTTACTTTCATCCAAGGTTGATGCTAATTTACTGAGTGTTAAACTAATAATAATGAATTTATTCACCTAATTGGTTTTTTTTGTAACACCCCATTACCCTAGGGTACGCACCGGGACGCCCGTAGGTCATTCCGATACATATCCTAAAATAAGGGAGCGCTATGTGTGATCACTACAATACTCCACATGGCATCATATCAATTGAATAATTAAAGCAGTAATTGTAAAATTACAAGATTTTTAAAACCAAAATTTTCCTCTTTTCATTACCCAAAAATCAACCGTTTTATACATCAAATGTACAGTCTGTATATACAGAAACCCTAATTCAGATACTAAGAAAGAGGAAGAAATACAACAACTATCTAGGTCATCCCAAAATCTAGAAATCCCAGCTGACCGACCTGTGTGCCATG
>JAOQMS010044680.1:0-10031 GCA_027563885.1 Erythroxylum longipes | reverse complement strand
TCTAAAATGTGATCCAACTATCATCCATCCTTATAGCTCCGCTTAAGTCATCTCCTTTGATTAATAGAAGATATAAAGATGAGTGTAAAGAGCCTTGAGAAGTGAATAAGGTAGTGCATGTCTAACCTGTATGTGAGCAAGAACGTGACCATATTGGAGCCCTATTATACAGGTCACTGCAGCTGTCAAGGAGCTGTAGAAAACACTTGACATATGATCATTTGAAACATGATTAACAACTTTATGGAATCTTCCTGATATCAAACTTATGTGGCATGACAGGAAAGGTTAATGTTCTTTGAGAACCATACTGTCCAGTTACATAAAGATTACTAGAAACTCTTGGATCACAATAATTAATCTTCTGTCCAGTGCATAAAAACTAAAAGTAGGGAAAAGTTGGATGATGTAGCCACAACACAGTGTAGGGAACTCACAAATATATCCATTTTGGCCAATAATTTTCACCCGAAAAATTTAGCAACTTAAGAAATTATATGGTGCAAATTCAACGTAAACATAAAAAGGAATATCATAAAATCAAAAAGCATCTAAAGATCCTTGAAGAATACCGGCACTGCAAGAGGTTGGAGGATCTTTCTGCAAATCTTTGAGCTCCTTCAAGATGCGTTTGGAAGCCATCCTCCAAAAAATCTGAAATCAAATCACCTAAAACACTACGCGTAACAAACAAACAACCTAAAACCAAATGACCAAATACACGCTATAATCAATAAGAGAACGAAAGGGAATCACACAAGACCAGAGAAACAAACCTAGCATCTCCAATCGAGAGAGAGAATAGGAGAAGAATCCAAAACTTAAGTCACACTTGCGATTAAATAGCAAAAGAGCGACGGCAGATGGGAAGACAGAAGGCTGGAGTGGCTTCTGTTTCTAGAATTTTCCTTTCTCTACCTTCTGCTTCTTCGTGTAAGATCAACATCCCAACTACTTTTCCCTTTTTTTACTTTTTGACTTTAATTAAAGTTTGTTGTAAAGGTATTGGAAGTGATGGAGGCAAAGAAACCACCGCCAGTTTGCTGTTTGGGATCGTCAGAAGCCATATCTCTACGAAACAAACCATATCCAAACACAGAGTCTTCTTTTCTTAATGGGTATTATAGAAAATGAAGCTTACAGCTAAAATCAAAGAAAAGGGAGAGACATTGGAAGCCCAAATCAAAGAACAATCGAAAGGAGGGAGGAGAAGCTCAACAACGATGTACCTCTAGCTATCGGCGGCAAAACTAAAACGTGGCGTGAGGGGGGGTGCAGAAGCGGTAGACGGTTTTAAGAAAACAAAAAAAAACCAAACGACTTGCTATGTAAAAGAATGTTTTAGCTTACCCTTCCGCGACAGTTTTCTTCAACAAAACATTACGGCTTTTATTCCGTGACGTTTTATTCATAAAACATCGCAGAAACTATTATATATCTGCGACGTTTTCATAAAACGCCGCAAAAAATTCACACTTTTCGTATCGTTTTTAAAATGTCACGAAAAGTCTATACAATTCGCAACGTTTTATCAATAAAACGTCACCAATTATATAAATTTTTTGTATTATCAACACTTCTGAGTAATTCTCGAATGTTTCTAGTCATAGTCTTAGATTTTAAATTCCAATTCAAGGTCTAGAATTAGGATCATGATCATCTTAATGATAGGAAAATTGTTAGAAAGGATGATAACGATGGATTTCTTTTTGCTATTGTTTTCTATTTTTCTTCTTCCTTCTTTATAGCATAAAGCTCATAATCATCACCTTTTGATTCATGATTCAAACATACTTCATAGTTTGGTTTGCACATGGATGAATCTATATCCCAGAAAAAATGTCGACAATGATGGCTAATGTATACTAGTTCTCATCAGGTTTGAAGTAGTAGATTGGAGGTCTGCATTAAAATAGGGCCAGGTGTAGTTGAGGGTCCAAGTTGATCTTTATAGGGCCTAGTGAATATAGATTTTACAATTCCATCTTGTAAGGTCTTAAGCCATAGGAGGAGTGGTGGTGTGAAAAGAGTGCCGATGAGGAGCATGAAACACTTTTTGGTAATTTGTGATCTATTCACTTGGCATCAACTTTTCAAGTTCCATCAGTGGTAGTTGCTTTGGGATCTAAATAATGGTAGTCTGGTCGTGAGCTCTATCTACTACCATGTACAAGGCATTTAAGGTGGAATTGGGGAAATTGAGATCTACGACATGATTTTGCAATCGGTAGATCATCTGATGGTGTAGAGTGGCCATAATGGATGTAGGATCTTGTTCTACTCCAGTAATTTGGATCTAGACTTAAAGTAGCTCAAAAAAAGTTAGATCATCCAACCTGATATTGAAACCAGGAGCAATAGTTAGGATGACACTTCCATTATTAAGGGTTGTCAGCAGAGTACCAATTAAGACATTTTGGTATGTAGTGTAGACAGTGTCAAGAAAAGAGATTTATAGCTAGAATGCCTTTTTCTCCATAGAGGGTGAAAACAAGGAGAATAGCTCCAGCATATGGTTATGTTCTCTCCAAAGAGAGATGAGCTCCTTTGGAATTTCTAGCTTCATATATTGTTCTGTGATGGTAGCTTTTATACCACACTGTTCCAAATGGAAACTTTGACTGATTTGTTTAACTTTTGGATGATGGGTGGACATAATAGTTCTTATACTTCTTGTCCAAGAACAGTCACGAGAATATATATTGTAGGGACTGAGTAAAGGTAATGAAGTATCATAAATACAACTTTTTGCAGGAAGATGGGTGATTTCTACAAGGTTTTCAATTTTATTGAAAAGAGTACATTTAATATAAGAAGGGAGATTTGCAAGAAAAAAGGGTTGAAGAAAGATGAATAGGGTCATTTATTAAGGTATTCATGGCTCAAGAACTCTCCTTACTAACTCTTATCAGGAATGTTGTAGTCACAGTCAATAACACTTATGGCTCTAATACCACTCAGACTACCCCTAATCAGAAGGCAAATAGGGAGTACATCACCAAAGAACGTGGCATTGTTTACACCAGTAAATCAAGAATAACTCTTCTCACTGTGATCATCCGTAAGAGATAAAGGATAAAAAAAGATTGAATATGGTCTGGTTAATAGTTGTACTGGTACTGTTGGTGGTGAGGTTCTAAGAGATTTAGTCTTTGTGGATTTAGCTTCACTAATATTTGGTTTAACCTCAGTAGGCTCAGACATGGTCATCATATTGTGTGTTTCTCATCCTATGGCTTCATTCTAAGTTCTCTCTTTCCTGAAAGCTTGATTCTTGAGTAATCTAGTCCTGATCATACAAAAAGATAAGTATGCTCTAAATTTTCCTCTTTATGAGGATCATGTGCATAAGAAAGTCTTAGACTATAGATCCTGCTTGAGGTTGTTGTTAAACGGGGAAATATTAGAGAGTGTAAATTCCTAAAAGGATGGCCTTGTGCATTGATGCCTGTTAAGGAGAAAGGGCTTCTGTCTCGGCTAGTATAACTGGAATGTATAGAACAGTTAATTTTTGTTTATCTTTTATCTCTTATGGATGATTTGTTTTTTCAATCACTTTGATTGGTATATAGGCAGGAAACCCGTGATACAACTCCGATGAGGCTTATCGATGAAAAATTCCACAAGCTAGAAGACAACAAGAAGAGCCCTTTCCGATTCACTATCGTAAACAACGTCATGTGCCTTAGTGATGTATGCCTCGTATGCCCTCTGACAAGGAGTAGCCCAAGTGGTTTCAGAAGATTCTAACAATGACAGTGGTAACCCACATTTTCTCTCTACCCCCTCTTTAAAGATTCCTTCCTATCTTGTAATAGAATCTTTGGAACCTAGATTAATTTTATTTTAAAAAAGGAGAAACATTTCAAACATTATTTATCCTACCTAAAATGCAGCTCGCTTATCATTGCACCAAATTTTAATAATAATAATAATAACAACAACAACAACAACAACAACAACAAAAATAATAATAATAATAATAATAATAATAATAATAATAATAATAACATCTCTTGTAGTAACTAAAATACTAAAAACATCTTTTTTTTTGGTTAGAGTTTCTGTTGAGTTTTTAAAGATGTTATATGCCTAATTGTTAAGCACATAAGGGAATATGTGTAATTGGTTTGACTTGATCTTAGTGAAAAAATTTATTAAACAATTAAAATTTTGATAAATATCTTTTTAATATTTTAATACCATAAAATATTTTAACTAATGTTATAATATTTGTTTATTTTTAAAATAAATAAAATAATACAAAATGTTTGTATGTTTTACATTAATAATATTGACCTGTAATACTTTGCCATTAATTTAAATTAGACGATCAAAGAAAGATTGATATACCATAAAATAATCATATCACCAATTGTTTATACGTTGCAAAAAGATTACAAATAATAGTCATTTATCCTTAAAATTTTCAAGTTTAAAAAACTCAAATTAAACCATAAATTATGTCCTAATTTTTTAAATTCTATTATAATTTAAAAATAAGAACAAGAAAGAACAATATTGAATAACTAGGAGAGTAGATAGAGAATAAAGATAAGAGAATGGATAAAATTTGAGGAGATAACTTGTTTTGTTATTGACATAAACTATCCAATACTTTTAGTAGTAGTCTCATAAGGAAGTAGTAGTTACAATCTACACAATTATTATGTGCTGTATATCAATTGAGTCATTCATTCTACGTAATCATATTGTATAATGGATATTCTTATCAATTGAAAATTTCGCTCTATATAATAATTATATATACTAGGTAAGTCACTCAATTAGAACATTTATTTTAATACACTTCCCTTTAAATGTCCTATATACATAGCTCATTAAGACATTTATTCTAAATATATTAAACGGGACAAAAATAATAGTGAAGGAAAAGGCATACAGTACTCCCCTTATAACGAAATCTCTTTTTGACTTAATTCTCTCTGTCCCCGCATCCAAATCTTTTATATCAACTTTCAGAATGTCGATGTCTAAAGAGTTTTTGTAAATAAGTCAACCGTATTCTTACCAATCCTATCATTCTTATAAAATTCATGCATGTAGAAAAACTTTGACAATATATATTTAGTTGTATCATTGTTAATAAACCATCCTTTAATTCGAGCAAAGCATGGTGCGTTGTCTTTATGAATTAGTATTGGTGAATATTTGATTGAAGGTAATACAAAAGATTTACATGTTGAATCATTATTCTCAATTATATACGCTCATGACTAGCTTCATTAAGTGTTGGTATTTTAGGATAATATGATTAACTTATAGACCATTATAATATAGTAGTTCATTCGTAGGTAAAGATATAGCATGTATATGACCGATCCTTTTGAGGATCTGATAAAAATCCAGCATCTACATATAGTTAGGGATTCTTTTTTTTCAAATATAATAAGTATATATCCTTCGTTCTTTGTAGATAACACAAAATATATTTAAATATATCCCAAAACCTTCAGTTGAACAAGAGTTCAAACATGCTAATAAAATCACAACAACAGTATTATCTAGCCTGGTATAATTAGCAAAATAAACTAATGCACCTATTTTACTAGTATAAAGTATACATATTTATTATTGTAGTTTTGATTTTTTTTACAAACAGCTTTTTTGTCCTTTTATCTTTTATCCTTTATTTTTTCTCTTTTAGTCTATAAGAAACAATCTCTCCACTAGTTTGGACGTCTTTAGACCCCGTGTTTTGGCAAAACTTTTACTGAGATGCTGTTGTTATTGTTGTTGTAATAAGATAAAGTATTTTTAGACCAAGTAAATCTTCATCACTCTTTTTAGGTTTGAATAACTATACAAAAAATAGCTGAATGAGATTAATGGATATCGTTGACAATTATTTAGGAAAATTGTTGTTTCCATTGTTTGCTTTTAATAGTCTAGTGTTCTTTATTTTTCTTGAGGACAAGCATAGTTTAAGTATGGGGAAATTGTTGTGTCTAATTTATATTGATTTTGCTTGTATTAATATCTTGATTTTTGTTACAAATTCATGAGTTTTTAATCCCAATGTGAGATGAATTGAGTGAACATGGTTGTGAATGTTGCATGGAGGTTGGAGGGGATGTTTTGAAAGGTAAAATAAATTTTGCATTAAAAAAGTGGTGATTCAAGTGTTATTCACCACCATGACTCGTTTAGTCACGGGGGTGACTTAACTAGTCACCCCCGTGCAAGTTCTTCTACATTTATTTTTTATGGTAATGCGTCACACATGTAGGATTTTGACGACGCATATGAAACCAACCTTAAACTTAGACTCTAAGGAATAGAGGGTGGCAGTACATTAAACACACATTCTAACATTATCATATTCTAACATTCATTCTACACAGACAATTATTCTTCACACCCGAGATTCGGGAGGACAGAAAACATATAGAGAAAAAGAAGGTGGAGAAGAGAGCAGAGAAAGCAGAGATTAGTTGGGTAAGGTGAAGAAGAAAAATAACAGAGGTAGGAGCAGCGTGAGCAGTCGAGCATATGTGTGAGAATCAAGCAGAAGGAGAAGGAGAAAGCCAATGCCGAGAGTTTGAGAGTGGCAGGAGATCACTGTAACTCCATCATCTGAGCTCTTGTTTGCTCATTTTGTTTATATTTCTCTATTGTTTTACTGAACTTACTCCTCTGTTAGTTGATAGACTTATACTTTGTTATCTTTTGATAGTTCATTTGGTTATTTACTTGTTTTATTGCTTAAATTCTTCTCTTATACTGATAAAGATGGGATTAAAGTATTTAAACATGATGAATCTTGTTATTTTTTGTGATGGGCTGATCTCTTTTTCTTGAAGATTAATATAGTTATTTTAGTCAAATATGCATGATTGAGGGACTGTGTTGTTGTCTTATGTTTGCTATAGTTTATGAACAGAATGGATGCAATAGCATAACTAAACTTTGCATCATTTTGGTATTAAACAAAGGATCAAGAGAAGAATTTTAATACGGGATGAGAAAATATAGACACTTAGGTTAAGAACTAGAAATATATTAACTTAAGCGGTAATTAATAGTCGGGTTTTCTTAATTAATTCGGATGACAACTTGTTGAATACAAAAGTTGGCCTTAGTTTATTATTCAAGTTGATCTTAGAACCCAATTGTTAATTTTAGTAAGACAATTATCCAATCATTTCCCTTTAGTCATGCATAGGAGATTAAATTAGTAAAACTAATTCTCAAGAGTTTCCCACTTCGATTAATCTATTCATTTTGCTTCTAGTTGAATCATTTTACTTTTTATTTTAATTTTTTGATTTTCTTTAAAGCTTTCACTCAACAAATTGGTATAGAATGTTTAGGATTGCATCTGTTTTTATTTTTGTTCAAGATTAATTTAAGTGAACCAATTTCACTTACGTGGGAGACATCCTTGGGTAATCAACTACAACTACATTGTATACTTGTGAGTAGGATAGCCTAGGTATTTTTAGAACTTATATTGGGCACAACAATTGGAAAAGATGTGAGAGCAATAGGATCAGTTGAGGAGGGTGTCGTCATTGGTAATTTGATCGGGTACAGATTTCCAAAGCTATTGCACCTGAGTATCTCAGTTTGGGTCTGTAAGTCCTTCATAGAAAAACTAAACAAATCAAATTTTATAGAGTAGTGATTATCAATGGTGAATTTACCTACAGAAATGAGATTTTTGACAATGTGAGGAATGATTAAGATATTTTTTAGAGGAGGGGAAGAGGAATAAGGAAGAATGGTAGACCCAACATGTGTAACATGGATGGAGGATCCATTACCAATAACTAAATGCTTAGGTGAAATAATACTCAAATTAAAAATAGAAAAGAGATTAGCTGGGTAGGAAATCATGTGTGTGGAAGCCCCAGAATCTATGTACCATTCACTATTGGAGCGAGGTCAGAGGCTCATTATGTCAAAAGCAATTACTAGAGCTTGCGGAGAGATAGGTTGACTACTGGGTCAGCTTTTCGGGGCCATTTTTGTTATTTTATGACCTAATTTTGTAGTCTAACCCATTGTGGTGGACTGTGGGTTGTTGAGAAGTCTGGGCCAGGTAACATGGCTTGTGGTTGGGCTATAGGCCTAAGACTTAGACCTAGCAGTCTTGGGGCAGGACTGTTGAATCTAACCTAGTAGTTATTGTGTCTAGCCCATTGACTGTTGTGTCCATAAGTTTGTCCAGCCCATTGATTTCCATGCTTATAATTCCAAGTTCTAGGATAATTGCCATGTGCATCATAATTATTGTACCCTCCACGGCCATTGTTGCAGCCTCCATGTCTGTGACTCCCTTTATGACCATTACGACCATTTTGGCCCCCTCTCTAATTGGAGTAATTACCACAACCAGCTTGAGCATTAGTTAGTTTTGGGTTAGAGGTGTCATGGACAAGAAGAGTCATGGATCGAGAGGGAAGAGAAGAATGGGTTTTCTTAGCTTAGCAGTTTTCCTTTAGAAGTAGCATAGATCACACTTATAAAAATGATGAAAAGGGTTTTTTAGTGGAGATGACATTAACCAAAGGACCATACATATCAGGAAGACCATTAAGGGATTGGAGAACAAGAGTTTGGTCAAGTATGGGATTGTTGACATCGGCTAGAGCATCGGAGAGGGATTTAATAGCTTGAAAATATTCAATGATGGAAAGAGTCCCCTTTTTATAGTGCGGAATTGTTCTTAAAGTTGGATGGCCTTAGCTAATTTATTATCATTGAAAAGCCCCTCAATGGAGATCCATACATCTTGGTTTGTCAATTTTGGCTTTAGAACCATTTTAAGAAGATCATGAGAGATAGTTCTATATATCCAAGAAAGAACTAAATAGTCTAGTTATTGCTAAGCATCATCATTCTCACTTAATGGTTTAGATGTACCATCAAGATAGCCAAGAACCCGATAGCCTCCAGTAGTAATGGTGAACAATTCTTTCTTGACCTAGTAATTATTGGCCTTGAGTTCGAGAGTGATGAGAATACGAGTTTTGATATTAGATATGGAGTATGCAAGATGTAATAGAGGAGGAGGAGGAGGAGTGGGGATTTTACAAGTAAACATGATTAGGTGTGGGGCTATGAGAATAATAGCAAATAGCAAAAGGCCACAAACGAGAAGAATGAAGACAACACAAAAGGAGCAGGATTTAATTACCCAAAAAAATAAAGAAATCAACAAAAAAGGAGAAGGATTTGATTACCCAGAAAAAAGAAGAAACCACTACCTAATTGTAACACCCCCTATACGGAACCTACAACCATCCACACATTAGACAACTAATTTTCTATACATACATTCACGACGTGCATTTTGGTTCAATGCCATACATATACACATTACAAAATTCTTGTACGCTTAACATTGTCATTTAACAGTAGTAAAACTTTTTTTACATTTACATGGTAATCCAAAAAAAAAACATACAATTTCCTTTAACCATTACACGTACAATCATATTTAACTAAAAAAGAATTCCAAAAGTACTTTTTCTTCTATTTGTTGGCCTTGGTCCTTACAGATGTTTCTTGTACCTCACTCTTATGACTTGTATTTACACGAATTAACACCCGTGCTAAGCTTGAAAGCTTAGTGGGGAAACACTTAGTTTGGATGACCACTCACAGCACTCATCTACCAAGCACATACATTTATGAAAATCACACAAATATAAATAAGGATGACATAATTAATCAAATAAATAATGCAAACATGCTTCAATATTTTTTCATATACCATAAATTCACCTTCAAAACTCAAACATTGATATTCAACACTCAATGATAACAAATTATCAATATAAATGTAAATGCTCTGTTGGACCTCAAATTTTTCTTCGAATTTATTTTATTAAATTAGTAAGCATGAATATAAATTAGAATTCTTGAATTAGCAATTTTTGGAGTTTAATTAGGTATATTATTAACTACGTGTGGTTGGATGGATTAAAAAGGAAGAGTTAGAATTAAGTTAAGGAGTTAGAAGGCATTAGATTAAATATGGAAGGGTAAGCTTGGAAAGACAA
>JAOQMS010044679.1:0-10034 GCA_027563885.1 Erythroxylum longipes | reverse complement strand
TGATTATGTTATAATTTATAATTTATGAATTTTAAAAAATACAACTACAACTTTTTGAAATTGTCTTAAAATAAAAAATTTTAAAAATAAATTAAACGATCGGGTCGACTAAGGCCTGAGAAGCTGCTCCTGGCTTGGGCAGGGTTGGCTAGGCCGGGTCACGGGCCTGCCCACAGGCTGGTTGGCCTCGATTCGACCATGGCTCATCCAAAAATTTTTAAGGTCGGGCTGGGCCCGGCTATCGATGGCTTGGACCTAGCCCGGCCCGTTGACAAACCTATTAAAAACTATCCTTCATTATTAATGTTTAAATGTTGATAAAAAAAACCCTTTTGATATATATATAGATAGATAGATAGATAGTCCGCATAGGATATCTGTTATATAAGAAATAACGAAGTTGATTATGAATTAAGTTAATCTAACAACTAAAAAGTATTTGAATTAAAAAATGGTGTTTGTTATATTAGATATAAATCAATTAATGATTCAATTTCCAACTCTTTTTTTGATGTGATAGTACAAATTTAACAGAATTGGTAAGAGTAATCAATATAATTATCATAATAAATGTATTTTTTTTAATTAATTATGATTTATATCTTTAAGTTCTAAATAATGTTATATTATATTATGATAATAATAATATTCAATTTTAAGAGAGAGTTTCAAAAGAGATGATAGTGTTATCAGGGTTAGTAAATTGCTAGTTTTTGTATTAACAACTTCAAATGAATATTTTGGATGTGCTTCCTCTAAAATTGACCCTTCTTTCACTTAGTTTTCCTAATCTTTTTTATTGATATTGTATACTTTTTTGTTCATTGATTTCTTTTTTTGAATTCCTAATCATTTATATCATTTGTAATATAAAATTTCACCTACTACTTTTTGGTGATCCATTGGCCCAAAATTTACATTGTAATGCAAGGTGATTTTGAATACTTTGTACATTGCCTTAAAAGTACTTCTTTACTTAATTGTAAACTTGAATTAGCAATGCATAATAATCAAAAGTAGAAATAAACAGATTTAAAAGAATAGACATTTAAGGGCGCTAATTTAAATGAGTGAGATAGGTGAGAGAAAGAGGGAAAAGCAACGATAAAATTTTTTAATGTCCAGCCTTATTTTTAGACTTTTGGCGATCAAAGATGCCATTATGGTTTGTGGGAATGACAATACGTGAAGACAAGATGAAAGAATCTCTTTTGGGGAGATACGCGGTCGTGTAGAGTGCTACACACCTGTGTCTTGACCTAGACCACCATTTGGATCAACCGTATAAGTCTCTGTAAACATGTGAAGAAAGTACAAAGAGTTGAAGAAATACACGATCTTATAAATAATTGTGTACATGCCCATGTGAAGATACACCACATGTGTGGAAATCGTGTAACTCTCTATAACTATGGATTTTTGCGAATGAGGCAGTGTTGGAAGATAAATGGTCACTTACACCACTCACTTTTGGACGTTGTGGCTGCACTCTCTATAAAAGCCTACATCTTTTTTCTTTTATATCATGAAATAAAATTTCTTGTAACTTACACCATCACTTACACATCCATATAAGTGACCGTGTAAGTTCCAGGAAAATTTATTTCATGATGTAAAAAAGAAAAAGAAATGTTTTTATAAAGAGTGCAGTCACAACGCCCAAAAGTGAGGAAAAACTTAAAGAGGGAAAAGAGTGATGTAATCTCATCCTTGTCTGATTGTTTTAGGGATTGGTTTGAGTGATTGCTAATTATAACATTGACTTTGTTTTCAAAATTGAAATTTTGTCAGACAACTTATTATTGGGGGTGAGAGATCATTTTTTTGTAAATTCTTATTAATTTTATTGGATTTATTTATCAGTTTGCCCCGTAGTTTTTTCCCTCTACACTAGAGACTTTTCTATGTAAATCTTAGTGTTTGTTTCATCATTTAAAGTTTCTTATTCTCATATTATTTTACTGCTGCAACTTGAAGAGTTTTTTTTAGTCATTGATATTTGATTGATCTTTTGGAGAGTTGTATTGTTCGTCTCTCAACAAGTGGTAATAGAGCCATCGTAATGGAGGGACCTTTTATACTGCAAAGATCTCTTTAATCATATTGATATGGAAATAGGTCTGAACGACGATGTTCCTTTAAAAATTGAAAAGATGTCTAGATAAAGAATGGGAAAAGGTGAAGTGAAAAACTCTAGGCACTATTATACAATGGATTAATATTAACATATTCAACCAAGTGTCTCAAGAGACGAATCCTTTTAAGTGATGGAAGAAGCTAGAAGGTTTTTAAGAAAGGATAACTGTTTATAACAAGGCCTTCCTGATTAGGAAGCTTGTGAACTTAAATTTGAAAGCTAAGAAATCAGTTTCAGAGCATTTAACATGACATAATTAACAAACTTACTACAATGAAGATCATTCTTGATGATGAGATTCAAGCTTTATTCTTGTTGAGTTCGTTACTGGATAGCTGAGACATGCTAGTGGTGACGATTAGCAACTTAGCTCTTAAAGGTATGCTCTCTTTGGATGTAATCAAAGAGAGTATATTTAATGAAGAAATCAAAATAAAGGAGATTAGAGTTTACAACATGGCTTTTGTGATAGAAAGTAGGGGAAGGAACAAAACTAGGGGTCCCAAAGGTCATGGCATATCTAAGAACGGTTCAAAGTCTAAAGATGAGAAAAGAAATAAAGACATGCCACTATTACGATAATCCAGGACACATTAAGAGATTCTGCTATAAGTGGAAGAAGGATGAAAAAATAAGATCAGTAGAATGATGGCGATGATAAGAGTACAACTACAACTGCTTCAAGCATGGATAATAAGGTATCCTTAGTTTGTGCAACTAGTGAAGGCTTTTATGTCAAAAATCTTGGTTTTGAATGGTTGATTAATGCAGGAGCATCTTATCATTTTGTTTCAAAGATAAAGTACTTATCAGGCTACAAAAGTGGAGATTTTGGGTGTGTAAAGATGGGAAACCAAAGTTCTGTCAAGATAGTAGGTATGGATCATATCTAAGTTCAAATTAACATAGATGCTTACTAAATTTAAGAGATGTACAACACATCCTCAATTTAAGGTTAAATCTATTATTAGCAAATATGGTAGATCAAGAAGGATTTTAGCACACTTTTAGGGATAGGAAGTGAAAACTGTCCCAAGTTGTTATGACTATTGCCCGAGGAGACTTATATTGCTCACTATACAAGACATACTTAAAGGTGTGTGGTGGTGGAGAAGTATACATAGTCAAAAAGGCATCTTCACCGAATTTTTGGCATTGAAGATTAGGAAACATGAGTGAGAAGGGATTAAAATTGTTAGCTAGAAAATCTCTTATCTTAGTTAAACTCATAATCGCTTAATCCTTCTGATCATTGCTTGGCTAGAAAGCAACATAAAGTCTCTTTCAAGAGAAGATTTGTAAGGAATTCAGAGTTATTAGAGTTGATACATTTAGATATTTTTGGTCCTATTAAGGAGGAGTCACCAGGGGGTAATAGAAATTTTTTGTCACTTGGGTGTACATGTTGAACTTTAAGAGTCAAATGTTTGAAACTTTCCATAAGTTTCAAGTTATGGTAAAAAGGGAAGCTGAGAGGAAGTTAAAGTGCATGCGAACAGACAATGAAGGGAAGTATACTTCCAAGGTGTTTGAAGAATATTGTAGATTGTATGAAATTAGACATAAAAAAATCAAACTAGGGACTCCACAACACAAGTAAGTTGTTAAAAGGATCATTAGAACCATTGTGAAGAAGGTTCATTGCATGCTTAGGATTTCTATATTGCCAAAGATATTTTAAAGAGAATTAGTCCAAACTACGATCTACCTAATTAGTCAACTCCCTTAGTTCCGTTGGATTTTGAGATTCTCAAGAGAGCATAGATTGGTAAGGATCCAAATATCATTATCTTAGAGTTTTTGGTTATAAGGTATTCAGACATATACCCAAGGATCAGAGAAAGAAGCTTGACTTAAAATTGATACCTTACAAATTTATTGGATATGGTAGTGATCATTTTGGCTTCAGACTTTAGAGCACGAGAGAGGTATTGATCTTCTGAGTGGAGATAAATCATCACACTGCTGCTCATCAAATGGCATAGTTAACTCTTCACCAATTCCTTCGACTATTGAGCAGTCTATAAGTGAAGAAGATGTAGTGTATGATCAAACACACATTAGTAGTGATCAAATACAATCTGATAATGATGCGCTACACGAACTACATCCAGATAATACCAGAGATGAATCCATTGAGGATGATGAGTAGGGGAGCAATTGGATCTAACTACTGATGAAACATAAGTTTGAAGGTTGGCAAGAGAGAAAAGGACTTCTACAAGGTATCCAAGTTCTGAATACATGTTAGTTACTGACGAGGGGGAGCTTGAGAATGTGTAAGAGGTTGATCTTATAAAGATAAAGATTTTTGGCTCGTAGCTATAAAGGAAGAGATGGATTCTTTAACGAAGAATAATATATACGAGCTTGTAAAGCTTCAAAAAGGAAAAAAGGTATTAAAGAATAAATGGGTGCTAAAGATAAAGAGAGATGGTAACAAGCTGTTAAAACAAAATGCAAGGTTGGTAATGAAAATGTTTAGTTAAAAGAAGGGTATTGACTTTGATGAAATCTTTTTACCTATAATTAAGATGACCTTAATCCAAGCAATTTTGTTCTAATTGCCTGTTTGGATCTAGAATTCAAATACCTAGATGTTAAAATAACCTTCTTACATGGAGATTTGTCAGAAGAGATATAAATAGAGTAGCTATAAGGTTTCAAAGCTAAACACAAGGAAAATATGGTCTGCAAGTTGAAGAAAATTCTTTATGGCTTAAAACAAACTCTAAGGTAATGGTATCAAAAGTTCATTTCATTTATGAATGACCATGGTTTTAAGCAAACTTATGTCAATATTTGTGTGTATTCTACGAAGTTAGCAGATGAGAACTTCATCATTCTTCTTCTTTATATTGATGATATGCTGATTGTGGGTTAAGATATTGAAAGAATTAGAAAGTTGAAGGGAGGATTACTCCAAATCTTTTGATATGAAAGATTTAGGACCAGCAAAGCCAATTTTAGGCATGGAGATAGCTTGAGACATTAAGGATATGTGATTGTGGTTGTCTTAGGAGAGATACATTGAACGAGTGCTAGAAAGGTTCAATATGAAATAGGCCAAGCCAATTAACACACTACTAGCATCTCACTTCAAGCTATGTAAGCGTAGATGTCCCTCAACAGAAAAGGAGAAATATGTTACGTCCTCTATTTTATACTCATTTGCAGTAAGTTCTTTGATGTATACAATAGTGTGTACAAGGCTAGATATTTCCCAAGCTGTTAGGACAGTGAGCAGTTCCTGTCAAATCTACAGAAGGTTCACTGGGAAGTAGTGAAATGAATTCTAAGATACTTGAGAGGCATATGGAAATGGAGTTTGTGCTTTGGTGATAATGAGCCAATTCTAGATGGTTTTATAAATGTAGTTATATCTGGAGATCTTGATGGAAGAAAATCCACTTCAGGTTTTTGTTCAAGTTAACAGGTGGAGCCATCTCATGGTAATTCAAGCTACAAAAGTGTGTGACTTTATCTATGACTGAAGTATAATATGTAGCTGCAGTGGCAACTTATAAGGAGATGCTTTGGCTGAAAAGGTTCCTTTAAGAGTTAGATGTGAAGCAAGAAGACTGTGTAGTATTTTATAATATTCAAAGTGTGATCACAGGTTTTCGATATGAAAAAGCTTTAATAATTTAACCTCAATATTCTGTAAGTGCACGGGTCGTTCACGTAGTATCTAAGATGTCCATCCCACAAAGAGGGTTAATCTAATATTAGAATCTAAGGGCGGAGACAATTCGCAATAAGTCAAAATGAACAAACTAAAGCAAGAAATTATTTTAATCACATAAATAATTCTAAGAATCAAATTCGAAAATATAAATAAAATAGTAGATGCAACACCCAATCAAGAATCAACCTAGGAACTACCAATTAAGAGAAAGGAAAATTTTATCCGACTTTAATGAAAACCTAACTAATTATGAATTTACTAGATTATCGGTTCTAGACGGTCCTAGGGTTGGTTACTCTCTCTCGAGTTATAATCATTAATCTCAATTTATAAACCTTAATCAAATTATGAGAATTGCAATCTCTCGATTCACAATTTATCCAAAACCTAAATTAGATCTGAAGTTGTCCAAAAACTACCAAAAACCTATGCAAGATCTCTCTTCACACAAATTTACCAGTTTGATTTAATTCTTGTTCTATTAAATTATATAACTCTCATTAGCCCAATTTAATGATTTTTCACTCAGTTCACCCTCTCAGTTTATCACCGAATTATGCAAGTGCAAAATTTAAATTAGAAGAAATCCAATAAAAATGCAATAATCAAATTTCATTAATATCAAAGATAAAATATCCTGAATGTGAGTTTAGACAATCCTCAATATTTAACAATTCTATCATCAACGTCTATCCCAAATTTTATGCAATCATAAAATTGAAACTAAACCAGAAATAGACTCGAAATGGATGATGAAGGCAGTAATGACGGGAAACCTCCTGTTTCGGGAAATATTTCGAGTAGGCTTCTTCTTCACGTTTCTTTTCCTTCGTTTCTTTCTCAATCTCTCGATAAAACTCTCTAGGGTTTCAAAATTGTGGCTGATGCAAAAGCTCCCTCTCTTGTGTTCTTCTTGTTTTTTTAAATACCTTTTGTATCTTGAGCAACCCTAGGGTTGTTCCAGGGTTGAGTTCTGAAAAATCCCACAAAACTTGATGTTTTCTCTTATTTGCACGTCTGCCTGACACAGGCCATGATTGTGGCTTGCATCCAACCCTTTTTGTCACGATTGTGGAAATCAGGCCACAATTGTAGGCTATGTCATAATCTTCTGTGATCATGACAGAAGGGTTGGATGCAGGCCACACTAGCTCCCATGCTTCTGTCACGATCGTGGACATGATTATGGTTTGTGGTTTTAGCCCGAAAGTCTCTGAAACTTCTCTATTCTTCGATGTTGACCCTGAAACACTAACAAACACATCAAAGTACTTAAAAAACATAATATTTAAGCTCAAAGACTTATATTAACCCATAAAAATACTTAAGACACACAAATTAATACAATTCTAACCTAAATACATACTAAACATTCAAATTGACACTTAATATATAACAAACTAAGCCCTAAAATATGATGCTTATTATTTAACCCGAAGGTTAGAGGAATAGTTATTTATTTAACAAAAATTTTATTATTATTGCCTACCTTTTTGTTTTAGCTACTCATTTCTATGAAAAATAATAGTAAAACTACTTAAGTTGAAAGGCCTCAAATTATGAATGAATGTGACAATTTAAAGAATGAAAAACTCACACTAAATCCTAATTAAGATGTATACTAATCCAAAGACCCCAATTCACTAATTTTGCGAGCTAATGATTCTTCTAACCTAATAGACTATGTTCAAAATTAAATCAATTCCAATCCATCTAAGGCATTGACACATTCAAACAATTCACAAAATGTAACCTAACAACTATCATACCGCATGCAAAATCACATACAAAGCAAAATACATAACCCTCCCCACACTTGAACAACACATTGTTCTCAATGTGAGAAAGGAACAAACAAGCACATAAGAAAAGAAGAAACACATATTAAAGTAAAACAAAAAAATAAAGATAAAGATTAATTTGAAAAAATAAAGGGGGTTAGATAAGGTCTCATAGAGATGGAGGTGGGGATGGTGTCAAAGGTGACAATTGAATGCACCGAGCCTCAAAATATCGATGGATACGACGTATATCCCAACTCTGAGGTCGTTGAGTTCGGGCCATCTCCCTCATCATTATGGAGTTCTCCACTAGTTGATCTATAATCACCGTATTGTTTGCGGAGATTGTGTCAAAAAATTTCTTCCATCCCGGTTCTTCTGTTTCTTCTTCCTCCTTAGACTTTTCACTAGTCAAGTACTCTTCTGCCTAATGAGGTGGTATTGAACTCGAACTCACCTTACTGGCCCTAATCTTAACATGTGTCTTTTGGATAATATCTCGAAGTTCCATGTTGTAGGACTTAAGGATTTCAGCCTGCCATAAATGGTGATGATTTAGGAAGTCAGGGAGATGAACAGTTAACCCACTACAATCCACACCATAATATTCAGCAATGATAGAAACTAGGTACTCCATACCTAATTTATTGCTCCTCTTGCATGGAGTCGCAACAATAGCGTTTAGCAAATGTGTGGAGGTGCACACTGGAATGCTATGGTCCATGCACCACAATATAAAGAGTTTCTTTATGGAACACTTGTTGGTTTCTGATTTATCAAAAACCAGCTGACATATGAATTTGTTCAGCAACAAGTGTTCATGGGTCCTTATTATGTTGTTGTGAGCATTTTTGGCATCAAATTGTTCTATACCAGTGAGCTCGTTCTAATAGCAAGAAAGATAAAAATCATCATGCTGATCGATAATGGAAGATTCAGGGAACCCACACATATCGCACATGATTTCTATGTTCAATTCATAAGCTCTTCCCCTCAACCTAAACCACATTTCCTTGGGGTTCTTAGGTTTGTAAGAAAGGGAAGTGAAAATTTCCAAAGTGAGTTCATAGTAGACAGGATATTGGAAATGTGTAAATTTGGCAAAATGGATTCTTTCAACTAAGTTCTCTACCCTAACATGCAATTCTAACCTATCGAGCATTTTAAAATCAAAATATTTAGGAACTACTATTTGTTTAGCATTTAGGGATTGGAAACGAATACCTTCCTCCTCTGTGTAAATCAGGAAGGGTGCTTTGAAGTGTACTGCTCTGTTTCTTCTCCCTTGTCCCGAAACTTGATTTCATCCTGATGATTGTTCCCATCTGGCTGATTGCTTAAAGCGCGACATATTTTCTTGTGAATAGGTAGAGTTTGGAAGAAATTTACAAGTTTGAAATTTTTGGAAAGAAATGAGAGAGCATTTATAAGTTTCAATTCTAGAGAGATAAAGTAAAAGTGAAAGTGAATGAAAAAGTGAAGTTAGAAATGAATATATAGGTGGTTGGAGGGTAAAATGGTAAAATTTCCTTTAAAATTCGCGTGTTTCCCTTTTCTACCCAGTCACAGGCCACGATCGTGGCCTAGCAGTTTTTCACCGATTCTTCATTTTTTTCTTTTCACATTTTTTTTCGAAATCACTTCTTAATTCTTTGTGGCCCTTTCACCTCTCTTTTGCTTACTTGATTAATCATCTAATTTATCTCGAAGTCCTATTCCTTATTGATTTTATTTGGAAACAAAATAATCCTAAATACGGAATTCAAACATTCTAACAAAAGCAATTAAAGGAAATAAAATTCTGTAGGTTGCCTCCCATGCAATGCTTCTTTTAACGTCGGTAGCTCGATGTTCTTTTTAGCTCATGTTGGTTTGAATGAATGGTGCGATGGTATTGTAGTTACTAATCTTACAATTTGCACATGAGCTAGTATGCTTGGTTTCCACCTTCCTTATGAATCTCCTTCTTTTGCCTTGTTCTATATGATCGTTTCTTTCTGAACGTCTTCCTAGGATCCTCAATATCTTCCCATTCTCCTCGAGGTTCAGGTTCCTTGATATCCATTAGGGGTAAAGGAGAACAATAGTCTTTCTTTGACACCTTGAAGGTTAATTGATCCTTTCCTACTCTCAGAGTTAGTTCACCCCCATCAACTTCAATGATTGAATGAGCAGTGGCCAGGAATGGCCGTCCAAGAACTATGGGGGTTTCTATATCTTCTCCAATGTCCAATATATAAAAGTTTGTGAGAAAGGTAAATTTATCAATTTTCATGTGCATATCCTCAATAATCCCCGTAGGTTGATGAACTGTTCTGTCGGCCATCTTCACCAACATCTTTGTGGGTACTAATTCTCTTAACTTAATTTTAGACTAAAGGTAGGGCATCATATTGATACTTTCACTAAAATCCATGAATGCCCTGTC
>JAOQMS010044678.1:0-10035 GCA_027563885.1 Erythroxylum longipes | reverse complement strand
ATTAAGAAAAATTAAAGAATTTGTATTCGCGAAAAGAATACACAATTCAACCCCCCTTCTTGTGTATATCTTATATTATACGTAATTTCTATACTAATGTGTGATTTACTTCACCCATAAGGATTAAAGCATAACTTGCTTGATTTAGCTTCAAAATCCTCAAGATTTCTCTTAGCCCTAGCTCTCCATATAATCCACGTATATCATCATCCAAGAGTGACAAGGTTGGGTCTTTTGTAAGAAGTGAAAGAGAGAGTAAAATGAGAGTAGCAAATGAAAGATGAGAGCAAGTGGTAACGTGAATGGAGATTGGGTCAGCTTAAATTGTGAAAAGAAAAGAAGAATGAAGAAGATGGCAAAGGTTACGAAGAGAAAAGAAGATAAAAATAATTAAGTTGGTCTTTCAAGAGTTAGAGAGTGAGCAATATGAGTGAGAGATGAGTGGCTAGTGGTAGTGACATATGTCACTACCACTTGTCCCTCTACCATGGTCCCATTTAGACCTTTTTAATAACTAAGTCTATTTGAATTCAATTTCTAATCAAATTTTCTCCCAAATTTTAATGACATAAGTCATTAAGTCCCAAAGTTATATATAAAAATTTCCATTGTCATTTGAAATTAATTTCTTCTGCTAATTATCAATTCTCTGGCCACTTGGCATTTTTCCTAGTCTAAAAATACCCAAAATCTCAGAAAATTCTCAAATTTCACCAAAAAATTCTAAATCACTATTTATACTTTCCAAAGCAATTTTCAAGGCATATAATCCACAATTCACATCATAATCACTTTAAATATCAATTATACCTAGAAAATGTCAATGAATACATGTTCAATCATTTTAATGTGTGCAAAAATTAATATTCATATATGTGTGTGTATGATATATTATGCATGAGCATGAAATGTACTTTCTAACTTCTTAATAATCTCTCATAAACAATATTCTAGGGTCCTAGCCCTTAACATGGGATAACGGGATGTTACATTTAGCATGCATTTTCAACATTCAAACAACCTACAAGCATATCAAAATCACCCAAACAACAAGAAATTTGAAGAGAAAACAAGTTAAAACTAAAAAAATCCAAATAAACACCAAGTATATTCAAATCAAACATAATCACAACCAAATAAATCAAGCAAACAAATAAACAAAGACAAACAAAAGAATGGTAAACATGCTAAGTTAAGGTCATTAGCTTGACCATTTCACATGCATTCATGATAAAGCGGAAGAAAGGAAAGAGATGACTTCCCTTTCTTATGAATATGTCCCTCCATAATATGGCTTGCATCTATGCCTATTGACCTTGAATGCTTTACCCTTGTCATTTTCCAACTCCAACGCTCCATGAGGAAGCACTTGAAGGATATTGAAGGGTCCACTCCATCTTGACTTGAGCTTTCTCGAAAATAACCGAAGTTTTGAATTGAATAAAAGCACCAAGTCTCTACTCTTAAACTCCTTTTTAATGTGAGCATCATATCACTTCTTTGATCTTTCTTTGTACAACTTGGCATTTTCGTAAGCTTCAAATCTCAACTCTTCCAATTCATCAAGTTATAACAATCTCTTTTAACTTGCCTGCTTTCACTCCATATTCAACTTCTAAACTGCCTAATAAGCCTGATGCTCTAACTCCAATGGTAAATGGCAAGCCTTGCCATACACAAGTCAATATGGTGTGGTACCTATTGATGTTTTGACGAATGTCCTGTAAGAATATAAGGTATCATTTAGCTTCAAAGCCTAATCCTTTCTTAAAGTGTTCACTACTTTCTCCAAAATTTTCTTCAACTCACTGTTCACTACCTCTACTTGGCCACTAGTTTCAGGATGGTAAGGGGTAGCCACTCTATGATAGACATTGTATCTTCTCAGAAGAGTCGCAAATGGTTTGTTGCAAAATGGCTCCCTTTATCGCTTATAATTGATCTAGGCACCCCAAATTTAGTAAAGATCTTCTTGATGAACTCTTAAACCACCTAGCCATCATTAGTTGGTTATGGCCTTAACCCACCTAGAAACATAATCAACCCCAACCAATATGTAAGTGTTACCTGAGGAGGATGGGAATGGTACCATGAGGTCCAAGCCACACACATCGAATATCTCCACCTCCACTACGTTTGAAAGTGGCATCTCATCCCTCTTCGATATATTGCCCACTCTTTGACATCTATCACGCTTCAACACAAAATCTCGAGCATCCTTGAACAAGGTAGGCTAATAGAATCCACACTCTAATATTCGGGCAACAGTCTTGTTAGCTCCATAATGCTTTGCATAAAGTGAACTATAACATTGCATTAAAAATTCGGGCATTTCATCCTCAGGGATACGCCTACGAATCACATTATCAGTACATATCTTATAAAGTACAAGTTCATCCCAAATATAACGAGAACATTGGAATAATAAGTGCTTCCTTTACTGATATAAAACATCAGAAGGAACAATACCACCTAAGAGGTAGTTTGGAATATCTACAAAACAAGGACAAAAAGGATTATCTACCATCATTAAAGCCTTATTAGGAAAGCTCTCCTCGATTTTTGCTTCTTCTTCATGGTGTCCCCCTTCAAGTCATGATAGGTGGTCCGCTACAACATTTTCTGCTCCCTTCTTGTCTTTAATCTTTGTGTTGAACTCTTAGAGCTGGAGCACCCACTGGATGAGCCTATCCTTAGCATCCTTCTTAGTAGAAAGATAATGTAACACTGCATGTTCTGTAAAAACAAAAACTTGTAATCCTAAAAGATAAGAATGAAATTTCACATAAGTGAATACCACCGCAAGCAATTCCTTCTTAGTAGTTGTGTAGTTTAGTCGTGCTCCCGTTAAAGTCTTGCTTGCGTAATAGATAGTATGCAACCTCTTCTCCTTCTGCTGGCCAAGTGCACAACTAATAGGATGGTCACTTGCATCACACATAATTTCGAAAGGAAGAGACCAACCTCGCAACGTCAAAATAGGTGTTATTGTAAGTTCCTTCTTCAACCTATTAGAAGAATCTAAACAATTATCATCAAACACAAGAAGCACATCTTTAACTAATAAATGAGTTAAGGGTCTAGCAATAAGAGAAAAATCCTTAATGAACCATCATTAGAACCCTACATGACCAAGACTTACATACCTTTGGTGTTAGTTGGAGGTGGTAGGTTTTTAATCACTTAAGTCTTAGCGCGATCTACTTCAGTCCCCTTACATAAGATCTTATAGCCTAATACAATTCCCTCTTGGACCATGAAATGACACTTCTCCTAGTTTAAGACTAGATAAGACTCTTCACATCTTTGAAGCACTTTGTCTAAATTAAACAAGCAATGATTAAAAGAATCTCTAAAGACAGAGAAGTCATCCATAAATACCTCCATAAAGTTTTCATTCATGTTCGCAAATATGCCCATCATACACCTTTGAAATGTGTAAGGTGCATTGCATAAACCAAAAGGCATCCTCTGATAAGTGAAAATCCTATAAAGATAAGTGAACGTGGTCTTCTCTTGGTCTTTCAGGTATATAAACACTTGATTGTACCCAGAATATCCCTAAAAAAGGAATAAAAAGAATGACCAGCCACCTCTCAATCATTTGGTCCACAAAAGGTAAAGAGAAATGATCTTTGTTGGTGGCCAAATTTAGCTTCCTATAGTCAATACACCTTCACCAACCAATGGTGGTCCTAGTAGAAATCTTTTCACCTTTTTCATTCTCTATCACTGTCATGCCATCCTTATTAGGTACACACTGTACTGGACTCACCCATTAACTATCTAAAATAGGGTAAATAATCCCCACGTCCAACAGCTTCATTACCCCCTTCTTCACAACCTCTTACATGTTTGGATTTTACCTTCCCTGTCTTTCCCTCACAGTTTTACATCCTTCTTCTAGGTTAATCTTATGCATCACCACATTGGGGATAATCCCCTAATATCAAAAATTTTCCACCCCATGGCTCTCATCCTTTTCTTAATGGTCTCCACCACTTTCTCTTCTTGCTCACAATCTAATTGCTTGGAGATAATGATGGGTAGGGTATGGTTCTTCCCTAAAAAGGTGTATCTTAAATGGGAAGGTAATGGTTTAAGTTCTAAACTGCGGGGCTTAACAATCGAAGGTGGTGTGGGTGTATCTATTCTCTCCAGCTTCTCTAAATCAACTTGCTCACATAATTTTTCTTCTTTCACACTCTCATCCTTATGCACTTCATTAATTTCATCAACTTCCTTTTCAACCTCCTTCACACACTTATCCACAACATCAATTTTCATACACACACTACCATCCATTGGTTTCTTTAAAGATTTTGACATATTAAATTCAACCTGCTCATCATTAAATCTCAACACAAATTTCCCTTCATGCACATCAACTAATGCCCTGCCAGCATTCCTAAAGCACCTACCCAAAATCAGTGGACAATTTCTATCAGCTTCAAAATCTAAAACAACAAAATTAACAAGAATAATAAATTTATCCACTTTTACTAATACATCTTCTACAATGCCAAATGGCCTCTTGATAGATTGATCCACAAGTTGAATTAGTATGGATTGACCTCTCCTAGTCCCAATTTCCTGAAATAAACAAAGGCATCAAGTTAATACTTTCACCTAAATAACATAAGCATTTAGAAAATTCAAAATCACTAACAACACATGGAATAGTAAAACTCCCTAGATCTTGTAGTTTTGAAGGCATTTGACTTGATATGATTGAACTGCAATTTTCGATCAGAGTTACCGTCCGATTGTCCTCCCAAATGTATTTGTGTGTAAGTATATCCTCAATAAACTTTGCTTACTTGGGCATGCACCCCAAGGCTTCCTCAAATGACAAATTAATCTACAAATTCTTTAATTTCTCCAAAAACTTTGAAAACTGAGTGTCCACCTGATGCTGTCTCACCCTTTGTGGATAAGAAGTTTAGGCTTACAGGGTGGTGGTGGTACATAGGGCCTTTCTTCTTCTTTCTCTTCATCTATCTCCTTACCTTTCCCATTTTCTTAGCTATCCTTTTGCACACTTGCTTCCTCCATCTGCTTGCCACTTTAATGTGTAATAGCCTTGAGTTATTCCCTTGAGTTGACGTCAGTATTGGTCGATAGACTACCTGCACTTCTAGAAGACAAAGCATTAGTAAGTTGACCTACTTGAACCTCCAAATTGTGGATGGATGATGTATGGTTCTCCACAATCTGATCAAACTTTGCCTCCATCCTCTTTTGACTTTCCTCCTAGCTAGAAAACATCCTCTTCTAGTTCTCTTCTTGAATTGTTCTCTTCTTGAATTGTTAGTTTGGACCACAAAATATCTATCAACTTGTCCATTTTGTTCTCCATAAGTCCAAGTTCATCTTACCGAACTCTAGGAGGTCCTTGTGGTCTTGCTTGGCCACCTGTATTGTTAGTACTCCAAGAATATTTTGCGTGGTTTTTCCACCCAAGATTGTAAGAATTAGAGTAAGGGTTATTACCTCTTTGCAGATGGCCCAAGTAATTTACCTGTTTTGTACCATTGGCTCCCAACAATATACATTCAGATACACAATGGTTGTTTCGCCCATATAACTCACACTATAATTGCATATCTTTGGCCATAGATGAAGATGCTCCTTGCATGTTACTTAACTGCTTGGTAAGGGTTGTGATCTATGCCTGTAAATCTGTAATGGAGTCAATCGGAATCATACCTTTTTGCTCCTTTTTCCCCTGTCTACTCCTCTCACTTGACCACATGCAACTATTGATCGCCAATTCCTACAAAAGGTCATAAGCTACATCAATAGTCTTTCTCATCAAAGAACCTCCAATAGCTGCATCTATAGTTCCTCTCGTGCTCTGATTTACACTAATATAGAATGCCTGCCATAGGAACTCCCTCAGAAGGTTATGGTGGGGACAACTTCTTTATAATTCTTTAAACCTCTCCCAAGCTTCATATAGATACTCTCCATCACTCTGTTGAAAATTTGTGATTTCCTTTATAATCCTTGTTGTCTTGGTTAATGGGAAGTATTTCACCAGAAATTTTTGGGCTATCTACTCCCAAGTAATGATTTGGCCTGAACTGAGCGAGTTGTACCATGCTTTCACCTGATCTCTCAAAGTGAAAGAAAGAATCTGTAACTTTATGAAATCGTCAGACATCCCATTGGATCGAAAGGTCTCTCAGATCTCTAAAAAATTTGCAATATGGGTGTTGGGATCTTCGTTAGACAGCCCATAAAGTTGTACACTACTTTGAAGTATGTTGGGGAGTGTCGGCTTGATCTCGAAATTATTAGCTTGAATCGCTAGCCTCGTAACTCCTTGAGGACTAAAACCTAGCCTCATAAAGTCCATCAATGTCCTCTCATTTCCTTCTTGTTCTCCCTTTTCAGCTATATTTCTTTCTATAATATCTCGATGCTTCACTTTTATTAGTTCTAATTCATGTCTTGTGACATCAAATAACTCTTTTTTCACTAAACTCTATCAATCTTCATGTGTTCGTTGTGTTCATGCACCAATAAATACATAAGGAAAAGTATCAAAAACTCTTAAATCAAAGTAACATAAACTAAACAAGATGCTAAACAAACAATCCCCGGTAACGGTACCAAAAACTTGTTTAATGAAAAACAGACCACTCTTTTTACACTCAAAACTGCAAGTATATGGGTCGTGACTTGTAGTAATAAGCAGATATCGATCCCACAAGGATTGTGCTTAGGCACCACTTAATTAATATTGATCTTTGTTTAAGAGCCTAAATATTTTTATGGAAATAAACTGGAAAATTAAATTAAATTAAAAAACTAACAATGAACAAGTTAACATGCAAAAGTGCAGAAACTAGGAATTCAACATTTTCACAACTATAGATCATTTTTTCCCTATATTATCTCCCTCATATTTTGTTAATTGAATTGTGCCTCACCTAAGATGTCCTAATGTATTAACTACCCTCTCTCAAGGTGATATTAATTGTCCCTAGCCAAATTAAATGGAGATGATTAAGCAATCTCTCAATCTACAAAATCAATCCACCAATTCAACTAGTTATGAAGTTATCCTATTGGTGATCAATGAAATTAGCCAAGATCTCTCTCTAACTAATTAATTAACTTGATAAATGTAGGTCTATAGAGTGTCAACTCTCATTGTACAACCCTACAAAAATTATCCAACTCAATCTCTCGATATATTGCAAGGTATAATTTCATCATTCATCAAAAGCTTCATTTATTCAAATTAACATATTAGGAGTTCAATAAGAATTTCAAAAATAATCTCTACAAATAAATTAGCCACTCATAATGTCTATAACATCCCCAACATTGAAATAATCTATCATACAAATGCTACAAGAGAAAAGTGAAAGAAAAACTAAATGAATCAAACTCCTCCTCTTCTTGGCCTCAATTTGGAAAATGCAACGTTGGTGTGATCTTTTCCTAATTGTGAATGAAAAACCATGAATCTCTACCTCTCCCAAGTCTAAGCCTACGTTTTTAATAAGAGAGGCAAGTCTTTAACGAAGCTCTCTCGTCTATAGTAGTTTATATTATTATATAGTCATGAAAACCTAAAAAATAAGTGAACCCCGCGTGTATCATTGAGTTAAACATCCCACAATTGTGGGAATTGGCATGAAACCCACGATCGTGGGTTCTTGCATTATAATTCCTCCTCTTCTATTCTCCTCTCTTGGTCTTTAGCTTAATGACAAAGGTTGCCACCTCTATTCCTACATCAAAATAATCAATTCTTACTTTAAATCAACATCAACCATAAAAGAACGCAATGAAGAATAAACTAAACAAAAACATACAAAATAAATCCTAAACACAAAAATAGTAACCTATTATGTAAGAAACACATGCCAAATACTTAGGAAAACACACACTAATGCATAACTCTCACATAGTCGCTTATGAACTTCACTTTTTAGGGGACTTTTTGGACCCTAGAAAGCCCTTAGGGTTACCCAAAACATAAAAGACTATATACATAACATTAAGAGGAGCAAAAGGGAGCTTCTTCATTAGCTACATTTGAAACCCTAAAGAGAGAATACCGAGAGAGAGAGAAAGAAGAAGAAGGAAGGCGAAGAAGAAGATGATGAAGCTGACTCGATGTGCTTCCCGAACCAGGAGGTTTCTTGATATCGCTGCCTTTTGTCTCTATTCTAAGTGATTATTTCCTTTCCGTTTCGAATTTATTTGTGTATAGAATTCAGACGGATAGTATGATGATAGGATTTGGAATATTAATAATGTTCTAAACTCTCTTTTGGGATTTTATTTTTATTTAACATTATCCAAGCTGATTTTGTGTTATTTGAATTAGGTATTGTTATTTATTGCATTTCTTGCATAATTTAGTAATAAACTGAAAGGGTGAACTGGATTAAAAAATGATTGGATCAAATTAATAAGAGTTAGGTGATTTAATAGAACTCGTAACTAATCATATCAATAATTGTATGGAAAGAGATCCCATGTGAGACTCGATAGTTTATTAGAGTGCTTTAGATCTAATTAGGGTTGTGAGCCTTTTGTTCATTGAGAGATAACAAATTTCATAATCCAATTAGGGTTTATAAATTAGGGTTTAATGGTTATAACTCGAGAGAGAGTAATCAGCCCTAGGATCGTCTAGAATCAACACCGTATTAACACATAATTAGATAGGTTAGCATTAATGATAGGTAAAATCCCCTTTCTCATAACTCGATAAAATTCTTTGGTTGATTACCTTGGTGCTTGATTGTTGCTCAATTGTTAATTCCTTCATGTTTAACTTCTTATTTAATTGGTTGAATTCAATTCTCGTATTTATTTTTCATGGCATTGTTTATTTTTAGTTTCATATCTTTTTAGCCTTAAATTTTTTAGATTAGATTATTCTCCCTCCTCATGGGATTGAACCTTTAATACTAAGCTACAAACTATGTGCTTGTGGAATATTAGGGGTTTTGTAAGATTAAAACTTACTCAAATCAAGTTTTTGGTGTCGTTGTCGAGGGAGGTATAGAATTAGTTTAATTCTTATAATCCAAGGTGTTTCACTATCTTTCATGATTATGGTACCCAATCACGAGAAGGAAAAAAAAGGAAGTTTAGGCTAAAAGTAAAAAAAACATTGATTTGGACATCACAAGGCAGTGATGAAGAATCCAAAAAATTAAATATTAAAAAGAGATAAAAAGAACAATCATGGAGGATATATACTATAGGGAACAAAGGACTCTTGCGGATTCCAACCAGCGCTAATTTAGTTGTGGAAATCATCATCCTTATATAAACACGTACAGCTTGGGGTGGCAGAACCACCCGGATTTCTATTAGTCTAACAATGTAAGTACTCACATGGGACATCAAGACCTATTAGGATTTTAGAAGATGAGTCCAGTTCATGGGATTCCAATTTGGATAAAATTATGGATAAGCTAACGGATATGGAAGAGACCCAGAAGAGACTGGAAGAGCAATTTGATTAAGTAATAGAAAATCATGTCTCTTCTATTCACAACCTGGAGATTCAAGTGAGACAGCTTTCCCATGAATTTTGTAAGAGAAGTGTGGAAGACTCTTTGAGCAGTATGAAATTACATCAACGAGATCAATATGAGGCTATCATACTTAGCAATGGAGAAAAGCAAGAAAAGCTAGTGGAAAATCAAGCTAAACCCCATCTTGTAGAAGACCAAGAGATGAAAAAAGAGGATGAAGAAAAGAATGACAACCCTCCCTATTATTCCCTAAATCTTGGTATACCATGCTTAAACATCGAAAAAACTTTGGTAGATGTCCAAGTGACAATCAACATGAATGATGTATTAGATAATTTGGAGGAGGGTGACTCTGAAGTAAATCACACGTTAATATAGAATTCACGTACAATATACAAGATACATAAGAAGGGGGGTTGAATTGTGTATTCTTTTTGTGAATACAAAACTTTAATATATCTTGTTAAGAACTTTTCCAACTGTTAAAAGAATACCACAAAAGTTATACAAAAATAGTTAC
>JAOQMS010044677.1:0-10035 GCA_027563885.1 Erythroxylum longipes | reverse complement strand
ACAAACCCTAACAAAGATAACCTAAAAACCTTAAAGAAAGCCCAAAACATCCAGAAAGGCTTTCTTGAAACAAATCTGCCCAAAAACAAATCCCACATTGATTTGGGCTGCAAAACTAATTAAAATTGCCTAATCTTAGTCCAAATAGGATAAGGAAACAAGAAAACACAGAAGACTAACATAAGAGGGGTGAATTCGGTTTTTAAACTAGGCCCACATGCTTGGTTCCTTAAAATAAAATGTGCACATGACTTTTTTAATGAAGCAAATGCACACTTAACACAAATCAGCCCAGGATAAAGTCCAAAAGAAGTCCACACGCCCTTTACAAGATAAAATAAGCCCAAACCCATTGATTAGACTTTTGCTTGTGAAAATTGACTAAGTGTTAGCCCTCTTGGTTTGATACCTCTAATGTGCACAAAACCTTAGGTGTCTCCCTAAACTCTTCCCCAAGCTTGATTAACAATACTTCTTGAAGTTCTTGTGAAACAAAAGCTTCTGCATAAATCTGAAATTGTGCCTTGAGCTTGTTGGAGCTTGACCTTGTAATTGGACCCATTGGAATCTTCAAGTCTCCATTGTCTTGGTGAGTTGCATCAGCTCTCATTGGTGGTAATCCATAGGGAATCTCCTCGGGAAAGACTCCTTCAAATTCCTGAAAAAGAGAAGAAACAACACTAGGCAGAGTAGGATTAAGGTCGTTAGTACTTAGAAATGCTTCTTTGTACAAGATTACAAAGATGGACTCCTTTAAGATAAGAGCTCTCTTGACCTCACCTTCTTTTGCAAAGAAAGCAGAGTTTCTGTCTTTTTCTTCTCTCTTTGTTTCTTGTTTTCTTTTCTTTCTCTTTTTTTGTTTCTTTTGTTTCTTTTCCACTCTGTTTCTTTGTTTTCTCTTTTTCTGTTATTTTTGTTTCTTTTGCACTCTCTAGCTTACTCTTTTTCTTTTTATATTCACTCTTTAATCTCACTTGATCTTCATACACTTGTTTGGCAGTCAGGGGTACAAGAGTTATAGGTCTACCATGCATTACAAAAGAATACCTATTCTTGAATCCATCATGTATAGCCCTCTTATCAAATTGCCATGGCCTTCCCAACAACAAATGTCCAGCATGCATAGGAAGCACATCACAAAGTACATCATCACTATATCTCCCTATGGTAAACGAAATGAAGACTTGTTTGCTGACCTTTATTTCACCACATTCATTTAGCCATTGCAGCTTATAAGGCCGCGGATGCTTCAAAGTTAGGAGCTTCAATTTTTCCACCAACATGGTGGTAGCAACATTGGTACAACTTCCTCCATCTATGATTATGCTACACACTTTGCCTCCAATGTGGCAGCGGGTATGGAAGATGTTCTCATGTTATGCATCCCCCTCCTCGTTCACTCAAAGTCCTTCTAGTGACAAGAGCTTCACCAACTACTGGATATTCCTCCCCCTCGCTCTCATCTAGCTCTTGCTCATAATTGGCCTCACTTGCTTAACTTTCAGATTCTACTTTGCCATCCCTCCGCATCACCATCACCTTCTTGTTAGGGCATTGTGATGCTATATGTCCCCTGCCCAAACACTTAAAACATTTGATATCACTATTTTTAGAAGATTGGGCAACTTCTTTACCTTTACTCGCAATGGATTTCTTGCTTAAATTGGGCATTTTCCTTCTTTCCACCTTGCTGCCCATTTTGTTCCATTTTGATCTCTAAGTGGAAGTGGTCGAACTATGTTTGGACCCCATATCTTAAGTTGTCGTTCCACCTTCATGGCCATGTGCACCATGTCCTCAAGTTTCACATAGTGTTGCATCTCCACTACATCTGTAGTATCTCTATTCAAGCCCTTTAAGAAGCACGGCATGGTTGCTTCTTGGTCTTCCTGTACATCAGCTCGAATCATGGCCAACTCCATTTCTTGGTGGTACTCTTCCACACTTCCCTTGGGTAAGGCTATGTAACTTGTTGTACAAATCTCGGTAGTAGTGGGACCGGACAAACCTCTTCCTCATGACAGCCTTCATTTCCTCCCAAGTTTCAACGGGCTTCTCACGATTGCTTCACCTAGATAAAACATGTTGATCCCACCAAACAATAGCATAGTTAGTAAACTCAACAGCAAGTTGTTTTTACCTTTTTCTCTTCGGAGTAATTATGGCAATCAAAAACTTGCTCTACTTGCTTCTCCCACTCCAAATAAGCCTTTGGATCACCTTTTCCTTGGAAGGGAGGAATATTGAACTTAATGCTGCCCAAATTCCTATCCACTTGATCCACAACTCTTCTCCTTCTTCCACCCACTCTAAGGTGTTCAATTAAGTCCAAAGGAGCATGATTATCAAACTCCTCAAGATCATCATCCTCATAATCAAATTCATCATGAACTGGTTGCCTTCGTTGCCTTCATTGCCTCTGCACTTATGGTGCCTCAATTCCACGGTTTCTTTGCAATCCAGCTGTAGCTGCATCTTGCCTTTCCAACCTATCAAGGATTTCACCAAATCTGATTTCCATGGGCTCAAACTATTGCTGCATGGCCCTTTGCTCTACAGCTTCATTCACCCTTATCTCTTCTCCACCAGAAGCCATTTTAAGTGAAATCTGCAAACTAGAATAAAAAGTGAGTAGTAAAAGTTTTTTCCGCCCCAAGTGTTCACCCAAAGATGTATTCTCTCCCCGGGTGTTTACTTTCTTGAAGGATTTTAACTTAATGTTCCTCACTTTGCCTTTTTATTCTCACTTCACTCAACTTAGCTCTTAATATAACTAAGTAGCTCAAATCTAGGTAAATCCTGCAAGTTAAACTCACCAACACAAGAGTATAAGTGGTGGAATGAATTGTTGAACAAAGTGAATGGAATGGACATAATTGTGACTCTAGAAATCAAAAGACTCAAAGGATAACAAACTGATTGAAATGGACTCAAAAGATGAACTAAGACTCAAGATATAATAAGGATTTAACACAACCTGGTCTTAATTGCATAATTGAATATAAGTGCTCTTGCTCTTGTGCTTTTAGCTCTCTTTTTTTCATGATTTCTTTCTTTTTCACGTCTTTTTCTTTTTCTGATTCCTTTTTCTTTGCTTTTTCATGTTTTTTCTTTTTTGATTCCTTTTTCACGTTTTTTTTTCTAATTCCTTTTTCTTTCCTTTTCACTTTTTTTTTGATTTAAGTCTGAAGATCAAGAAAGCAAAGATTCATTAGAAAACAAGAACACGAATTCAGAAACAAGAATTTGAAAAGACACAAAAGAACACGAAAGGTCATATTTGTCACAACAAAAAAGAAACGAAATATTGTGATATTTTCAAAGAAACAAACAAGAAAGCACAAAATGATATGTATGAGTTTAATAGAATTAAGCCAAAGCTCTGGTACCAAACTGATGTGGACCCGACAAAAACGTGCTTTTGAACCCACTAATCAAATTCAGAAAACGAATTTCCAGGACCAGTTGGAATATGTAACAGTGGAAAGACCTTTAACTTGTTGCTTAGAGAAACAAGAACCAAAGGTATTGGAAAGGGATGACGCCACAAACACTATGGAAAGGTGTTTGATAAGTCTCTCACAAGGATTTAACCTAGATTAGTTTTTAGTTCTAAGAAGAACCAAGAGTTGTGAAGAAAAACTCACTTTTTAATTCAGAATTCGGGATAATCTCTTTACAATCGTTTTTGATGGCTAATTAAATGTTTTTTAGGTTAAAGAAACCTGTAGAACCCTAACTAAGTAAGATAAGCCCAAAACAAACCAAGCTAAGCTGAAATTAACTAAATTAGCTTAAATAGACGAATAGAGCAATTGAAACCCAAAATAATAAAAGTTATCCAAACAAACTGAAACACTTGGGATTAAATAGTTTAAATAGCCCATTATTACATAAAAATACCAACACAAGGTCCAAAACATGCAACTAAAGCCAAAAGATCGCACTAAGCAAAAGGAGAGCAGTGTATGGGCAGATTCTGGACTCCACAAAAAGCTTGTCCATTGGGGGGAGAAACAAACTCCGATTTAGACGTTCTTAGGCATTATAGAAAGTTCATGATGTCCTCTTCAACTCTCATGAAGACCACGAACTCAAATGAAAGCTCTAAGGTGTCCAAAATTGAGCATCTTTCAAATCTATCCCACCTGCTAGCATGCAAAGTAGCTTGGTTAGATGGCCCACATCTAAATCAGCCCCAATGGCTTCTTGGTTGGCCTGAACAACTTCAATTAATCCATTTAGAGCCTCTTTCATTTTCTAGCCTTTTCTTGAGTCATTGGGCCTCCTCCAATGCCTAAAGGATCATCAACTTGAGTTGGACTAGATTGCTCCATCCTTGGTATGTCCTCCATGGCTTGATCTCCATCATATGGTTGTCTATTTTGATGATATTCTAGTGTATTCCAAGAGTTTAAATGATCAAGTGAAACATTTGCACGATGTCTTTAGACTTTTAAGACAGAATAAGCTTTATCCCAATTTAGAAAATGTTCCTTTTGCGTGGATATTGTTGTGCTTCTTGGTTTTTATTGTAGGAGCTAAACAACTTCAAGTTGATGAAGAAAAAGTGAATGGCAATTAGAGAATGACCAACTCTCAAGAATTCAAATGAAGTTTGAAGCTTCTGTTGCTTGGCAAGCTTCTATTGGAGATTTGAGAAGGACTTCTCTACTATTGCTGCCCCTTTAAATGAATTGGTAAAAAAGAATGTGATTTTAAATGGGGTGATTCACAAGAGGTTGTTTTTAATCCCTTGAAAGAAAAATTGACCAATGCTCCTCTTCTTATTCTTCCTGATTTTTCTAAAGTTTTGAGGTTCAATGTGATGCTTCTGGAATAGGCATTGGCGCTATTTTAATGCAAGATTTTAAACCCATTGCTTACTTTAGTGAAAAACTAAGTGGTGCTGCTTTAAATTACTCTACTTATGATACAGAGTTGTATGCTTTAAAAAGGTCCTTAAAGGCCCGGCAGCATTACTTGTGTCCAAAAGAATTTATCGTTCATTCTGATCATGAAAGTTTGAAATTTATAAAGTTCCAAGGTAAATTGAAAAAGAGACATGCTAGGTGGCTGGAATTTTTTGAAACTTTTCCTTACGTTATTAAACATAAACAAGGGAAAGAAAACATTGTGGCTGATGCTCTTTCTCTAGGAAATACTCTCTTCTTACCTCTATGCATGTCATATTACTTGGTTTTGAGATGTTGAAAGGCATGTATGAATCTGATTGTGATTTTGCAGAAATTTGGAAATCTTGTGAAAAACATGGTATTGATAATTTCTATAGATTTGATGAATTTCTATTCAGAAAAGATAAACTTTGCATTCCATCTTGTTCTATGCGTGGATTACTTGTTAGAGAGACTGGTGGTGGATTAATAGGTCACTTTGGTATTGAGAAAACTTTAGCTCTTTTGCATGAACATTTTTATTGGCCTAACATGAGAAAGGATGTTATTTTTGTTTGTGCTAAATGTATTACTTATAGACTTGCAAAATCTAAGGTTCAATCACATGGTTTATATTCTCCCTTACTCGTCCCCTCTCATCCTTAGGTTGATATATCTAAGGACTTTGTTCTTGGATTGCGTAGATCATCTAGTGGAAAGGATAGCATCTTTGTGGTGGTTGATCGATTTAGCAAGATGGCTCACTTTATTGCTTGTTCTAAAACCAATGATGCTATTCATGTTGCTGACTTCTTCTTTAAAGAGGTTGTAAGATTGCATGGGTTGCCAAAGACTATTGTAAGTGATAGAGATGTGAAATTTCGTAGTCACTTTTGGAGAGCTTTATGGAATAAACTTGGCACTAAACTCTTGTTTTCTAATGTTGCACATCCTCAAATGGATGGTCAAATTGAAGTAGTAAATAGAATTTTGACTACATTGTTGTGTGACATCATCCAAAAGAACTTGAAGAACTGTGAAAAGTGTCTTCCACACACTGTGTTTGTTTATAATCATGCTATTCATTCTTCTACTCAATTTGAGATTGTTTATGGGTTTAATCCTTTGACTCCTTTGGAAATTCTTCCATTGCCTTCTAATGAGTTTACTAACCTTGACGGTATGAACAAGGCTAAATTTGTGCAGCGGTTGCATGCTAAAGTTAGAGCCAACATTGAGAGGAGAAATAAACAATATGCAAAACATGCCAATAAAGGCCGAAGGCATGTTAATTTGAACTTGGTGATTGGGTTTGGGTGCACTTGAGAAAGGAGAGGTTTCCAGAACAAAGGAAATCTAAGCTACAACCAAGAGGAGATGGCCCCTTTCAAGTTTTAGAAAGGATTAATGATAATGCTTATAAAATTGATTTGCCTAGCTCATATGGTAATGTTAATGCTACATTCAATGTATCTGATTTATCCCTCTTTGATGCTGCAAATTCAAGGATGAATCCTTTCGAGGATGGAGAGAATGATGGAGAACCATGGGCATGTGAAGCATACATGGTGTGATCCACTTAGAGGAAGCCTAGGATATGACTTGCATGGACATGAGCTTGCAAAAGGAGGCTTAAGAGCTGAAATTGGATCAGATTTGAAGTCTAAACGTGCAAGGAAAGGGGCTTAATGAAATTCCCATATCAAAGGCCCAACATTTAAGTCTAATGTTCCTAAAGATCCATTGCAAGATGTTGGAGGCCCAATGACAAGAGCTAGGGCCAAAGTAATGATACTTCATGCCAATGTGCTTAGTCTTTACATGATACTTAGGGTCCCGAGTGTAAGCCAAAGCTGCGATACTATCACAATAGATAGTTATGGGCCTTTCCAAAGTCATAATTAACCCTAAGTGTTGAATAAAATTTCCAAGCTATAAGGCTTGTTGCACAGCCAAGGCACTGGCAACAAATTCAACCTCCATTGTTGACAATGCTGTGCAAGTTTGTTTCTTGCTACTCCAAGAAATAGCCCCATTATTTAACATGAAGACATAGCTAGATGTAAATTTGCACGAATCACGATCACCACCCTAATCAGCATCAGTGTAGCCATGCAAACCAAGATTTTCTCCTTGGTAGCATAGCCAATAGTCCTTTGTACCCTTGAGATACCTAAGGACCCTTTTCACACACGTCCAATGCTCGATTCCAGGGGTTAGAAGAATATGTTGCTAGTAGACCTACAGCTTGGCTAATGACAAGCTGTGTATACAATATGGCATACATTAGACTTCTAATGGCACTTAGGCATGGGACTTTTTTGATTTCCTCCTTTTCTTGAGTACTACGAGGACACAAATCTTACGTAAGCTTGCAAGCATATGTAAATGGTGTACTCATTGGTTTTGAGTTTGTCAAGTTGAACCTTACAAGAATCTTATCAATATAAGGTTCTTGAGATAAAGTTAACATCTTAGCTTTCCTATCTCCTAGGATCTTAACACAATGATATAGGAAACTTCTCCCATATCCTTCATGTCGAAGGTGGAAGAAAGCCATCCTTTCATGGTTTTCAACAAACTCAACCCATTACTTGCTATGAATATGTCATCCACATATGGAGTCATAATGATAAATTTGGACCCAGAAGTTTGTGATTGCATTATGAAACTTCAAGTACCAATGTCTTGAAGCTTGCTTAAGACCATAAATAGACTGCTTAAGTCTACATACTTTGTGCTCTTCACCCTTTTCAACAAACCCCTCAAGTTGTTACATGTAAATCTCCTCTCTCAAATCACCATTTAGAAAGGCAATCTTTACATCCATTTGATGCAATTACAAGTCCAAATAAGCCATAATATTAAGTAGTAATCTGATGGAATTGAATATCACAACAGGAGAGAAGGTATCCTTAAAATCTATACCCTCCTTATGTGTGAATCCCTTGGCCACCAATCGGGCCTTGTACTTTTCAATAGTACCATCAAAATTCAATTTTATCTTGAGAACCCACTTGTTCCCAACAACCCTTCGTCCAGGAGGTAATTCAGCTAAGTCCCAAACCTCATTGAGATGCATCAAATTCATCTCATCTTTCATTGCCATTAGCCACTTCTCTTTGTGAACACCTTCAAGAGCTTCTTGGACATAGTTCATCAATCTCACATGACACCAAGTTTCCCTCACTTCCCTCTAAAATCCACCATTCTTTTGGTGGTCTAAATTGCCTATTTGAACGTCTCAAACTAGGCACGGGAGGAGGCTCATTAGGATCTTGCCCTATAGCCTGATCACGTGGTTCTTGAACTCCCTCTTGAACTTGTCTATCAATAACTTCTTCTTGTTGTTCAATAACAAGTGGGGATGCATGCGGCACTTGAACAACCTCTTGTTGAGGAAATTCTACTGCGGAAGGTGTAATCAATTGTGCTTCCAATGCACTAGACTAACCTTTCACAAAGGTCTCAACCAACGTATCTAAATCACAACATTCACCAACTTTAGGGAACTCATCCTCAATCAAGTTGGCATTTCTTGATTCAAAGGCATTTCCAATATTGTGACTTACGTCCAAGAACACATACCCTTTAGAATGCTCAGAATAACCAAGGAAGGCACACTTCCTCCCTCTAGGGCCTAATTTCCCAAGAGGGTGATTTGTAGCATGTACATAAGCTGCACATCCCTAAGGAGGAAGATAGCTTAATTTAGGGGTTTTCTTCGACCATAACTCATATGGCGTAAAATAAACAGACTTAAGGGCACTCTATTCAAAATGTGTGTTGTATTAAGCAATGCATCACCCCAATAGGCAATATCCAAGTTGGCCATCATGGATCACACCATATCCATAAGAGTCCTATTCTTCCTTCCGGCTACTCCATTTTGTTGTGGAGTCCAAGGAAGTTTGAGTTGCCTCACAATGCCCTTTTGGTCACAAAATGCCTTAAAATCATTTGACATGTACTCCCCACCACGATTAGTCCTCAATGACTTGATCTCCTTACCCAATTGATTCTCCACTAAGTGCAAGTATGTTTCAAAGCACCTTAATACTTTACAATTGTACTTTAGTAAGAACATATGTGTAAATTGAGTACAATCATCAATGAATGTGATAAAATATCTAAACCTAAGTCTAGATACAATTCTCATTGGTCCACAAAGATCAGAGTGAACTAATTGTGAAGCTTCTTGACTTCTAGTTGCCCTGCCAAAAGGCTTTCTTGTGGCCTTGCCAAGAAGACATGATTGGCAACTGGTATAAAGACCTTGGACAATGATCCAAGTAAGCTGTGTGTGGCCAACTTAGTCATTCTTTCTTGTCCAATATGTCCCAAACGCTCATACCACGTCATCTTAGTAGTAAAATCAATTACATAGTAACTCGAAGTAGCAAGACTCAACCCGTTGTTTACTAAACAAGAACACACGACTACATTATCTTTAATAATATCCACAGATTTATTAAAGAAATTCAAGCAATATCATAACTTTAACAAGGAACATACAGAAACCAAGTTTCTACAAATCTTAGGTATATATAAAACATCAATTAACAACAACTGTCCATTGTTAATAGGAACTCTACAAGTTCCTATACATTCTACTTCAAGGCTTGGATTGTTCCCCACAGAAACATGCTTTGCTCCCTTTGACAACTTCCTAAAGGCCACGAACCAAGACTTTTCTTTGTCTATCTGGTTCGTTGTTCCTGAATCTATAATCAACAAAGATTTAGATTCAGTTAATTACATGCATGACACAACATGCACAAATGAAGTAGAAAAGGGATTATGTACGTTAGTATGCAAAGTGTCCCTTATTGCCACAATTGAAGCACTTCAACTTGGCTTTGTTGCGTTTCTTCTTGTACCTTTTCAAGTGGCACCATTCCCATTGTCTTGACCATCCTTCCTTTTCATCTTCCCCTTTGAACAGTTCTTGTGGGGAAAGGAAGTTCCAGCAACATATGCCTTTGAATGGTTCTTGATGGCCATCACCTCTACCTCTACATGCCTTCTACATTGATGCAATTATCACATGTAAATGTATTTCCACCACAACAAGACTTAATCAAGCAACATGCATGAGAAACAACTATTTCATGCTAAAACATAGCAAAAGAAATGCATA
>JAOQMS010044676.1:0-10036 GCA_027563885.1 Erythroxylum longipes | reverse complement strand
TCTGAACACATTACCACACAATTCAGCTCATATTTTTCATTCAATCATCACAAAATATCATTCAAATATGCTCCATATCCAATAATTCAGGATGCAATTCTCAAACAAAATGGCTCAAGAGAATCCCATAGAACGAAATGGCGAAACCGGAGTTTACACTATGAACGAAATGAGTCCATTTTTCAGAGCTCATATGCTACAAGCTGGCAGTCGGGAGAAGGCTTTAAGTCGACGTGCATGTGACGAACGAAATGGTATCTCTCTTATCCACATAAACAGATTTCAGATGCATACATATCAAAATCATATTTTTCATGCTTTTTAAGTTTATGTTTTTCCTTAGCATAAAACAACACAATTATACAAACAAACGTGATATAAATTCAAAGAATATTTTTCCCACATTTACAATGAGTTAAGACAAACATTTATAGCATTTATACACACAAATATTTTTGCTCATCATCACAAAACTATAAACATGTTACCCACCTATTTTCTTGATACTTCCAAGATCAAACTTGCTCTTCTCCTTGCTCTTAACTTCGACTAGCTTGATTCCCTTCAAACATATATAGGTTTTCATTTAATCAACACACACGAATGATGCTTTCCTTAAACCTAAATATCCATGAATGAGCTTAAGCTTGATCTATTATTGATTTATCTAACTAGAAGGACTAAGATCTAGTTAAGTTAATAAAATAAATCTAAGAATATAATTTTCTTATTCCTTTTCTTTCTCTCTCTTTATTTTCATCACATAAAACCTATTTTCTCTACTTCCTTCATCTATCAAAACAAAAAGAATAGGTAAAGAATGCCTAAAAACTCACTTGAACTTTTCCTTCTTCTTCTTTCTCCTTTTTCTTTATTTCCTTTTAGTCTCTTCTACGACTCTCACTTTCTTTTTGTTTCTTAACTCTCAGGACTCCTTCTTCTTGTATTTGTCTTATTAGTTTAAGACAAAATTTTTAAATTTTCAATTTTACCCTTCCTTATTAAATCCAATTCCTACTAACTCCTGCACTTAATTTTAATTCTTTCTTTTTAATTCATGTAACCATATAAAATTCATAATATACCATATTAAACTCCAAAAATTTTCTAATTCATGAATTGTAACTTATTTTCGTGCTTGATAATTTAATAAAATAAATCCTAAGAAAAATCAGGACCCAACATTTCTCCCTTCTTTAAAGAATTTTGTCCTCGAAATTCTTACCTAAGTCCACAAATAGGTGTGGTTACTTCCCCTTCATTGCTTCCAAAGACTCCCATGTTGCTTCTTCTCTTATATGGTTCTTCCACAAAACTTTTACCAGCTTCACAGTCTTATTCTGCAAGACCTTTTCCTTTGAATCTAGGATTTCCACTGGTTGTTCTTTATAAGTTAAATCCTCCCTTAATTGAACTTCTGAAGGTTAGACTATGTGTGATAGATCCGATCTATATCTCCTTAGCATTGATACATAGAAGACATTATGAATCTTGGATAACTCTGGCGGCAAAGCTAACTTGTAGGCGAGAGGCCCAATCTTCTCAATAATCGCATAAGAGCCTATATATCTTAGATTGAGTTTACCCTTTTTACCAAATCTTAATACTCCTTTCTATGGCAAAGCTCTAAGAAATACTTTATCCCCAATTTCATATTCCATCTCCTTCCTGTGTGTGTTTGTATAACTCTTCATCCTATCTTGAGCGGCTTTGAGCCTCTGCTTTACCAATTTAATCTTATTAACTGTAGCTTGTACTAGCTCATGCCCCAAAAGTTTTCTTTCACCTTCCTCATCCCAACAAATAGGGGTTCTGCACCTCCTACCATACAAAGCTTTATAAGGTGCCATTTGAATTCCGGAATGATAAGAATTATTATAAGCAAACTCAGTCAAAGGTAGGTGCTCATCCCATGAAGGCAATCGAGACTTGAAAATACACTTGAAATAAAATAAGTACCAAAAAAGCATAAAACTCTCAAATAACACGTAAAACATACTCAATATAGACATAAAAATATAGAAAAATAATCATTTATCAAACATCCCCACACTTAAATTTTTGTTTGTCCTCAAGAAAATCATAATCTAAATCATCAATCTTAAAAAACATACATCTTTATTAACATAAACTTGTCCATTCACAACCTAAATTGTCATATCATATTAATCAAATTAACATACAATTAGATTCAAGTTATCCTAAAACCAATTTTCATAAGCCAATATCAAGAGCAATAGCATTGATGATCTTTTTTAAATCAAAAGCACAAATTCCAACCCGTCACAAAGGATTCACTCATTGCACTTAAAGTGATCAGGGTGGAAAACATTACAAACTCTCAAATCATTACATAGAAGGATTCTTAACCATAAGCTTGCAATAAAATCACATCTCCACCACTTACAAATAAACTAGAAACAAAAATTAAAAGGTCTTTTAAATAGGATGTAACAAGGCTTAGGTAAAGGTATGGTAGGGATAAATAAAAAATATAATAACATTATAGGAACTTCACATAAACAAGATTGAATAGAACTTGGTTTTTCATAGCATAGGTCCTTCAAACAATAAATTCATTGGCACAACATTAATTCTTCTTCCTCTTCAACAAATATCAGAACTTTCTCTCTCTTTTTTTAATATGCTCTCAACATATAATTTTCAAATTTTGAACTTCTTCGAGAAACTTTGGAGAGAATATAAAATTATACAAATGAAACATTCAAGATGAAACAAAATTCACAATCACTACATACTAACAATTATATAAATATCAGACATTTTCTTTAAAATTCTCAATATAACTCAAGTTCTAAGTAATCAATTAAAGGAAAATTCCTTCAGGGTTCAAAAGCAATGAAAGGTTCTAAAAAAAGGCAAAGGATATCAACGTGGTGATAATCAATCAAGAAAAAGGGTAAGTCTCAAAAGTAGTTACTCCTAAGGGATAAAAATAGGTTGGATAAGAATTAAAAAAATAGGTTAAAATAAAGGGATAAATCTAAATGCCTCAATCAATTTAATACCTCTAGTTAAAAAAATTGTAGTCTCAAAATGAATAATAAAAGCAAGTTTTAGAATTGATAAGTGTAAATTGTATCGTGTTTTAAGGCATAGTTTGATATATGTTTAGCCGTTAGTTTGATCATTTAGTATCAGTTTAGGTTAGAATTGTGTTAGTTTGTTAATTATTTGTGTTTTAAGTGTTTTATGGGTTAGTACAAATTTTTAAGCTTAAATATTATATTTTTGAGGTACCTTGATGTGTTTGTTAGTGTTTCAGGGTCAATATTCGAATAACAGAGGAGTTTTGGAGGGAACTAGGGTTATAGCACAGGCCCACGATCGTGGCAGGCATGCCACGATCGTGACAAAAGCTCCAGGAATGGCCTATGATCATGGCCTGCATGCCACAATCGTGACAGTAGGCTCAGATGTGAGCCACGATCGTGGCCTTCAGGGCCACGGTCATAGCTTGCGTCAGGCAAATGTATAGACGCTTAAAAACTTTACGTTTCGAGGGACTTTTTGGATCTTTCGGACCCTAGGAAAACCTTAAGGTTACCTAAAACATAAAAGACTATTTAAAGAATAACAAGGGAAGAGAAAAGGGAGCTTTTTCATATAGCCACACTTAAAAAGAGAATACCAAGAGAGAGAAAGAAAAAGAAGGAAGAGGAAGACAAAGCTGACTCGATGTGCTTTTCGGATCAGGAGATTTTCTGATGTCACTGCCTTCCATTGTCTATTCCAAGTCGTTATTTCCTTTTTGTTTCAATTTTACTTATGTATAGAATTGAGATGGATAGTATGATCATAAAATTTGGAATATTGATGTTCTTCTAAACTCTCCTTCGGGATTTTATTTTGATTTAATGTTATCCGAGTTGATTTTGTATTACTTGAATTAGGTATTGTGATTTGTTGTGTTTCTTGCATAATTCGGTAATAAACTGAGAGGGTGAACCAAATAAAAAACGATTGGATCGGATTAATGAGAGTTAGGAGATTCAGATATAACTCGTAACTAATCAGATCAGTAATTATGCAGAGAGAGATCTCATATAAGACTTCATAGTTTATTAAAGTGCTTTAGATCTAATTAGGATTATGAGTCTTCTGTTAATTGAGAGATTACAAATTTCATAATCCAATTAGGGTTTATAAATTAGGGTTTAATGGTTATAACTCAAGAGAGAGTAATCAGCTTTAGGATTGTCTAAAACCGACACCCCATTAACACATAATCAACGAGGTTAGCATTAATGATAGGTAAAATATCCTTTCTCATAACTTGGTTAATTTATCTTTATTGATTTCCATTGTGTTTCTGCATTGTTAAAATTTTCATTTCTTTTATGTTAATTTCTGTATCACACCTCTTACCAATCAATTTCTCAAATTTACTTGTCTTGTGAAACTTTATTTCCGTTATTTTTCTTTAACCTTAGATAACATAGAATTAGATTAGTCCCTGATGTGTGTTTAATTGTTAATACATTTAATCATTTACACTTAGCGATTAATAATACAAAAATGCTTAAGATATTCACTTTAATTCATATATGATTTTAGGTACAATTTGGAAGCAAAGAAATTAAAGTGAATCGAAAGCACTACATTTGGATCCTTTTCTGAAGATTAATTTTCACTTGTATTCATGGAGCAAGAAGAAGAAATTAAAACGCAAGAAGAAAATTAAAAGAAGAAAACAATGCAAATAACATGAGTTGCATAGATTATACATGCAATTACATTAATTAATAGTGGAATTAAATGAGACAAAACGGCAACGCTAGTAGCAGATGAAGGCAGCTGAAAGGAAGCAGTCCATGACCAAAACAATAGTGCAGATGGGAAGCCAGTAGACCAAGATGTCCAACGTCTGCATGAAACGTAGACGTAGGCATCGTTTTGCTAAAAACATAAAGAAGGCATGCTTAGCTTTTGAAGTTGGGTAAACAGTAACGATGGAACAAAAAAAACCACAATCTTAAATTGTCCCGTCAATAGAATAGTAGAGAGGAGTGGCAATATAAGTAGAGAAGAGTGGCTGTATAGAGAGAGCTTAGGGCGACAGAGAGAAGCAAGAAAGAAGGAGTGAATAGTAAGTGATCCAACTTATTAAATCATCAAGTCAGTGAATAGTAAAGAGTAGGGAAGCTTGGGGCAGTAGTGTTAAACAAAAGGGGTTTTTAGTAAGGTACTTTTATAGGGGTTGAAACATTTTTCCGAGAGAGACCCATGGAGGGGTAACATCCTAACGCCGATTTGGAGGCAACATCGACGCCAATGACCCGGGTTAAGCATTTTTTATTATTTTGTTGTTTCTTTCTCTCATTAGGAATTGATTATATTATCTTGTATGGATTGATTGGGTATTTGAATGATGATGATTTTAATGCTTTATTGAATCATTTTTCATGAAAACACATTTATATATTCAAATGCAATACGTAATCGTTGTATTTCTGATTCATGTGTAGCAACTGATGGTTTCAAATCATTAGAGATAACATAAAATAGGTTAAATAATCCGAACTTGTGTGATTGTTGCCTAAGTTGGTCTATTTTTCTGATTAGTAAGGTGGTTTTCTGGATAAACTTAGAGAGCTTATTCTAGGTTCCTAATAGCTAGGGTTAATTAACTAGTGCTTCGTTATTAACTAAGATCTAAGGAAAAATCGAGATTAACAGAGCTTGTTGTTAATCTACGACCTATAATTTCTAAGAGAGATAAAAGAACAACAAATCAATGAATTGTGCTTAATTAGGGTGTAGGTCGAGATTGAATCAAAGAATTAGATCCTTACCGAATTTCCCAATTTTATCATCTTTTGCATGTTTTATTTAATTTGTTTTAATTAGGTTTATTTTATTTTATTTTCTTATTAAATCCAAAACCCCTTACTTTACCTAAACATCAATGAATTTCATTTCAGAAGCTAACCGAACATTCCCTGTAGGATTGACTTAGACTGACCATTGCTACAGTAGTAGTGTAATTATTTTATTTTGACTAGTATTACAACGTGCTGGTCAATTTTGGCACCGTTGTCGGGGAGTGTGGTGTTTAGTTTTTATTTACGATTTTAATTTATGTTTTGTATATATTTGTTCGTAATTGATTTCTTTTCAGTTATTTGGTGATCTTTTCATTTTTTGTTTCGTGTTTGTGATTAAAATTTTTTTTGATATGGATGGAAGTAATTTTTCTTTAACTCATGTTCTCAATCTTATAACAATGTTTGGACTGATCAACCTAACTTTTGTTGTGGATGGGATAATCAACCAAATTACTTCTATGATAGTTTACAGAAAGTACAGCAATTCCCATACCAGCAGCTTCCTATCAAGACTCAGGTGCATCCTTGGAAGAATTAGTTAATGTGTATATTGCTAATACTTTGCAGTTCCAGCAGGAAACAAGTTCTAGAATCAAGAACTTGACAAGCCAGGCCGATCAATTAATGGAAGCTATCAACCGCCTAGCATCACAAAGCAAAGAGACGCAACCATATCAACCTGAGGACTAACAGATAGATATTTGTGCAGAAACTTTACAAAGTGATGAGGAGCTTAAGAATTTTGAAGTCAATCCTCAAGGAGTTGCTTGTGTCGAAGAAGTTGAGGAGGAGCTCAAAGCAAAAAAGGACATATCATTTAGCTTGAAGATAAGTTCTGAGTCCATAATTATTTTTGAAACTAACTCTTCACCTTCACATAGCAGATTGAAGGAACTAAACGAGGAAGAAAAAGGTGAAGAGATATTCGAAAATTTTCCCGAATGCATGGACTTAGTCGAGATTGAAAGTCTGAGGATAGGGAAGGAGCTAAATGAGAACGATTATGAACCAAGACCGTATCCTGAAGCAGCTCATATGGAGGAACCGCATGTCCCACCAGAAGATTACAATTTTGTCACAGGAGGAAAGTATGGAGTCGAGCCAGTGACCCTAAACAAAGGTGCTTCTTAGGAGGCAACCCAAGGGAAGTAAATTTCTTTTCTTTTAAATTTTCGCATTTGTTTTTATATGTATGTGTGTTTTTTGTTGGTTTATTTTTACTTGTTTTGTTTTCAATCAAAATGAGAGAAAGAATAAAACAAACAAAGAAACATTTGCTCGGTTTTTATTGCTTCTAGGATTATTTAATCATGATTAGAGAATGAATTGACTAGAGAATTTTATAGTAATTTTAGCTTGTATTTTTACTCTTATGATTGGTTGATGTGCATTATCTTTAAAAGAGAAGTGACTAGTGGTGGACAAAGCCTGTGAGATTTTGATCCTTATTAGACTGAAACATCCATATCAGTTTCATTGTCTTTTGATAATGTGTGACCTTCATGACATGTACGTCTTAATTTTTCATTAAATTTCTACTTAATACCACATTTTTATCACATGCATTAACATGGATATGATTAGGCATTCTTTGCTTTTTATAAACTACATTAGCCAAATAGCCTACCTATTATATGATTTTCCTTTTTAATAAGCCCCCCTTGAGCCTTATTAGCCTTTCTTTTTGTATCAACCACATTACATGCTTTATACTTAACCAAATGTCCTACCTAAGCCATAAAGCTAGTGGAACATTTGTGAATTTTGAGTTTATGAATGTACAAAATTCTAAGTGTGGGGGTGTACATATGTGAGGGTTGGTTAATGTTAGGATGTTTTGTTATGTATTATTATTAAAATTCCCATGTTAATGTAGTTTCTTTTAATGTTAAAAAAAGGGAAAAGAAAGAAAGAAAAGAGAAAAGAGAAAAGCACAAGAAAAGAAAATGGAAAATAAAGAAAGAAGAAAAAGAAGAAAAAAAATTTGTTTAAATTAATTTATCAAGGAGAAAGTGCATATAGGTTTGCAAAGTTATTCATGATTAATGCATTCTCCTAAAGTTGTGATGAATGAGTTATTTGAGTATGTTGAATATGAGGTAGATGTTGGTTGAGAAGGTTCACTCTTGGCATAAATTGTATGAGTGATTCCTTCAGATTGGTATACGCTTCATGTGGTTTGTGTGTGAGAGTTGAATGGGGTTGTGAAATATAAATATTACTTTTGTCATAGCTGATGGTACCCAGTTTTTGATTGAGTGTTACTTTTGTTTCACTATCTTTGATAATTTTCATGCTACTTGACCCAAACACATCTCACCTTACCTTTACCTATATTAAAACCTTGAAAAGTCCTTTGATCCATGATTTTGCATGTGAATTATAGTAGTGGAGAAATGAAATGATATGCAAAGTTATAGATTGTCATGATTATGAATGGTGTTGAGTGTACTTGTGGATGTATTTTACTTAAACACATTTTTTGAGTCTATCATTAGATTGCTCGATTTTCGAAGATGATGCATTTTGATTGATCATGAGTAGAAGCATTGAATGTTGAATTCTTGCTATGATTTTTGAAAGTCATTCATCTTTGGTTATGATTATATAGTATTGGAAAATATAGGAATTGAGTAAATGTTTTAGGTCTTTGAGCTTAATTTGGATATTTTGCCCGAGGACGACCAAAAGATAATTGTGGAGGAAATTGATATATGTTTAATTGTTGATACATTTAATCATTTACACTTAGCGATTAATGATACGAAAATGCTTAAGATACTCATTTTAATTCATATATGATTCTAGGTATAATTTGGAAGCAAAGAAATTAAAGTGAGTTGAAAGCACTACATTTGGGTCTTTTTTTGAAGATTAATTTTCACTTGTCTTCATAGAGCAAGAAGAAGAAATTAAAAGACAAGAAGAAAATTAAAAGAAGAAAAAAATACAAATAACGTGAGCTGTATGGATTATGCATGCAATTATGTTAATTAACATTGGAATTAAATGAGACAAAATGGCAGCGCTAGAAGCAGATGAAGGCAACTGAAAGGAAGCAATCCATGACCAAAACGACGACGCATATAGGAAGCCAGCAGACCAAGACGTCCAATGTCTACATGAAATGCAAATGTAGGCAATGTTTTGCTAAAAACACACAAAAGGCATGCTTAGGTTTTAAAGTTGGGTAAACAGTAACGGTGGAACAAAAAAAGCCACAATCTTAAATTGTCCCGTTAATAGAACAGTAGAGAGGAGTGGCGATAGAAGTAGAGAAGAGTGGCTGCATAGAGAGAGCTTAGGGTGGCAGAGAGAAGAAAGAAAGGAGGAGTGAATAGTAAGTGGTCCAATTTATTAAATCATCAAAACAATGAATAGTAGAGAGTAGGGAAGCTTGCGGTAGTAGCGTGGAACAAAAGGGGTTTTCGATAAGGTATTTTTATGGGGGTTGAAACATTTTTCCAGGAGAGATCCATGGAGGGGTAACATCCCGAAGCCGGTTCGGAAGTAATATTGATGCTGATGACCTGGATTAAGCCTTTTTTATTATTTTATTGTTTCTTTCTCTCATTAGGAATTGATTATATTATCTTGTGTGGATTGATTAGGCATTTGAATGATGATGATTTTAATGCTCTATTGAATCATTTTTCATGAAAACCTATTGCTAAATTGAATGCAATATGTAATCGTTGTATTTTCGATTCATGTGTAGCAACTAATGGTTCCGAATCATTACACATAACATAAAATTGGTTAAATAATCTGAGCTTGCGTGATTATTGCCTAGATTGGTCTATTTTTCTTCTTTGTAAGGCAGTTGTCAGGATAAACTTAGAGAGCTTATTCTATATTTCCCGATATCTATGGTTAATTAACTAGCGCTTCATAATTAACTAGGATCTAAGGAAAAATCAGGATTAATAGAGCTTGTTGTTAATCTACGACCGATAATTGCTAAGAGAGATTAAAAAACAACAACAAATTAATGAATTGTGCTTAATTAGGATGTGGGCCGAGATTGAACCAAAGAACCGGATCCCTACCAAATTCCCCAATTTTATCATTTTTCGCATGTTTTATTTATTTTGTTTTCATTAGGTTTATTTGAAGTAAATCACACGTTAATATAGAAATTACGTACAATATAAGATATACACAAGAAGGGGGGGTTGAATTGTGTA